>JAVHLV010000767.1:0-10816 GCA_036785495.1 Colletotrichum neosansevieriae
GGCTCTAGAAACTAAGCCTTAAGTATAAATAACTCGCCTCTCCCTCTCTAAAATACTCCCTTTTACTTAGAAGGTAGACACTTTAATATTAACTTATTTATACTTATTATTTCCCTTTTAAGCTATCAATTACATTATTAACGATTATATAACCTAAGAGTTATAATACAGCCCCCTGTAAAAAAGACTATAACAAATTCACCCAGTTTATAGGCATAATTCGGGAAACACTATAGAGGCACTTTAATCTATACTCTCTACTAGTTAAGAATAATAATATAGAAACCCTATATGTTCCTGCTAGCAAGTAAACCCTCTAAATATTAAAGCCTATAAGTTAATATATATCTATTTAGAAGTTCTACTTAACTATATAGGCAGTAGTGTTAAACTATATATATATACTCTATAATAGGTTATATAACCTTATATATATCTATTAATTACAGTATGTATCCTGCTACTTTATAGGTTATAGTATTAGCGCAACAGTAATAATAAGATAGATATTTTAGAGTCTAAATTACTTATTTTTAAAGATTATTATACTAAAGCTAGTATTTCTCTATAATAATATACTAAGGCTTTCTCTTTAATATTAAAGAGTAATACTTAGTGATATTATTTTTACTATATTATAAACTAGATCCCCTAATCTCTATATACTAAAATTATTAAATAATTAAAGAATTACTTTAAAACTAAAGAGTTTTATATTACTAATAAGAAGCTATAGGATAATACTATATTACCTAACCTTATATATAAAAATCCTAGTAAATTAGTTACTAAAAACTTTAAAATTCTTTTTAATATTCTCTCTACTATTAAATCTATACTTAGTAGGGAATATAATACTAATAATACCCTTCTATAATATAAAATCTATAATACCTACTAGAGAGTTTATAAATATAAACTAGCTCTCTATAAATACTCTATAAATCTTTGAGTTTATAGTTATAACGCAGCCCCCTGCAAAAAAGACTATAATAAATTCACCCAGTTTATAGGCATAATTTGGGAAACACTATAGAGGCACTTTTATTAAATTATATAGTATAGGGTATAAAAATGATAATATATTAAGTGTGTAGCTATCTGGAAATCTCTATGTATAGATCCACGTGTTATTTACACCTAAAAGTGGCTAATATCTATGTCACGCTATTACGCTATAGTTGCTGCTGCTTTTATATATATTTAGCGTATTACTATATATGCTAAGGGGTTGATTTAACACACCCTTTTAGTTTCATATAATATAGCATAATTTAGCGTAACTAGCTAAGTTTGCTAATTAACTCTAAAGCACTTTAAATCTAGTATATTTAAGGTTATTTAAATATATCTATTTAATATAAAGTTATCTAATATTCTATATGCCTATTAATAACTTTATAACTCTGTTATTTACCTATTTTATAATACCTTTTCTAGTATTATCTTCTAGTATTATCTATAGGTTATTATAAAGTATTTAGGCCCTTAGCCCTTAATTATAGTATTATAACTTAGTCTACTTATCTGATTTGAGGCTTTATAGGCTATACCTAGAAAGTTAGTAATAATAGACTTATTTAAGTAGCACTAACTTAAAAATCTTATTAGTGAGAGGGATTATTATATAGAGGGGGTATTACTTCTTTTATAGTTATTAGTCTTAGCTTAATTTAACTGCTTTATTTTATAGGATTGCTTATTTATAGTAAGAGGGATTACTACTCTCTGTTACCCTTTATTACTACTTATAGGGTATTTTAAGGAGATATTACTATTAATAGTAAGGTCTTATTAGTATAGCTTATAAGGGTATTATTAGCTTTTAAGGAGGAGTTATTATATAATAGTGAGAAGGTAAAGAAGACTTAATCCTATATAAGTAAAGTTTCTAGTAAACTATATACTTAAAGGCTTAAATATTAGCATAATACCCTCCCTTTTATATAGGTTTAGCGTTATAGTTAGTGAGGTATTTAGCAGGTTAATTTAACTAGTATAGTAACTATAGAGTTACCCCTTTAGGTTAAGTATTAGGCCTACTTAAATCTAAGTCTAATATTACTATTAGTGTCTTATAACTCCTCTCTCTTCTAGGCTTCTATAATTATTTATAACTTATTAATAAGGCCTAACTAAGTAATAAATCTCTTATAAGACTGCTATAGGAGAGCTTTTATAAGTCTATTAGCTATTAGTTTAGCTAAAGGGGTATAGATAACCTTAATATATCCTTCTATAACCTCCTATTATAACTAGTAGTTATAGATATTAATATAGTAGAGTTTTATCTATAGTTAGAATATCTCTTTTATAATAAGGCTTATAGTTTATAGGTTATTATACTAGATTATAACTTTTAGTATATTAGTAGCTATAGAACTTATAAATTTAGATAGTTTATTATTTAAAAGAGAGATTTATAGAATAGTAATAAGTTAACTTATAAATAGTTTCTCTTTTACTACTTAAGAGAGAGTGAGAAGCTCTACTTCTATAGTTAATATAGTAACTATATTTTGCTTATTTGCTCTCTATAATATTATCCCTCTAAAGAGCTTTATTATAAAGGATTAGGAGCTCTTATAGTCTAGTATATTATTAGTAAAACTAGTATCTAATATAACTTTAAGTTCTTTAGTTAATCTCTTAGAGACTCTATATTTTAGATATAGTTCTTTTATTTATATAAGATATTATATAATATAGTTAGTAGTATATTAGTAATAAGGCTTAGAGTTTTAGTTAAAACGGGTAAGTCTGCTAACTATAAATAAGATATTAGGTCTTATTATTACTATAGTATATAGTAGTAATCCCACCTTTTACTAGTATTTTATAATATTAGCTTTTATTATCTCTCTTTTATAGGGTAGGAGTTCTTTTTATATTATTAGGGTTTTATAGTCTCTTATTAATTTGCTATCTAGGAGTTTTAATAGCTTCTCAAAAAAGGATAACTATAAGAGCTATAGTTTATATCTATATTAATCTTAAATAACCTTAATTTCTAGAAACCACTAAATATCTTTTCCTTCTTTAAGGTAGTATTATAGTTAGAGTTTACTAATTAGCTATTTTACCTTAATCTCTTTAAAAGGGGGATATATAAATATATAGTTATTAATATAGAAGAAGAATAGGATCTTACTATTATATTAGTAGTAGTTTTTACTAGCTACTTACTTAAACTTACTTACTATAAGACCTATTTCTAGGTGTTATTACTATAGAAGTAGTAAATAGCAAAGTTTATAGAGAGCTTTAAGTAACTTTAAAATATATCTGCTCTTATAATACCCTGGTGCTATCTCTATATAGACTTCTTTATTAAGATTAGTATAAATTAAAGTATTAACTATATTATATTATAGGAGGTTTATATTAAACTAGTTTATAACTATAATAAGAGTTCTAAAAGATATACTAGCTAGAGTAGTAGTATAGATATCTCTCAGATTATAAGACTATTAATCTCCTTTAATAATAAGTCTTACTTTAACTTTAATAAGTTTCCTATACTTATTTAGCTTATAGATATATATTTAGTAGTAGCTAAGAACTTTATAACCTTATACTATTATACTAGACACTTTAATCTATAAATTTAATAGTTTATAACTATTTAGATATAATTTTTTAGCTTCTCTAAACTTATTTTCTAATAGGTAACTAGCTAGTTAGCTATAAGATAAGAGTAATAATAATAGATCTCTCTAGTAGATTCCTTTTAGATATCTCTTTAACCTATTCTTAGTAGAATTATTTAATACTATTAGACTAAGTAGAGAGCTTTTAGCTTTAAGGCTTAATATTTAGTTATATTTCTTACTAGCTCTAGGTTAGCTAAACTATAAGTATAAATAGAGGTTATTTTGCCACTTAATTAATTTGCTTAGCTTTATACTAGCTAGGAATACTGCCTTATAGGAGATTCTTAAATTAATTCTAAATTTCTCAGATTTAGTAGTAATAACCCCTCTCCCCTTTACCTTAAAATTCCCTATTACTTAGAAGAATAATAAGAGTAGAGATTAAGGTAGAGTAATAAGTTAGAACTAAGCTTAGAAGTATTTAAACTTATCTTATAGCTAGAACTTAGTTAATATATTAACCTTATTAGTTTCTATTAGATTAGTTAGTAGTAACTATTTAGCTTCTTTATTATTCTTAGTGTTATCTAGGTTTAGTATCTATTATAGTTTTATTAACTTAATAATATTATTATAGTAGTTATATATCTTTTTCTAGTTTATCTCCTAGAAGTTATCCTTCTACTTATTAATATTACTACTAAATCTTATACTCTTATTAAACCTAATATCTCTTATAGTAATAACTTCTTACTTTGCTAGGTGCTATACTTAGTAGGAGTTTAATAAGGTATAGCTAATAAGATATCTAATCTAAGTCTTAGAGTTAAAGTACTAGAGGTAGTTTTTATAAAGTTAAGCTTAAGTAGTTAAGGTAAATACTTTATAACTATATTATTATAGATAGGAGATATTTAATATAGTAGTATTACTCTTTATAGACTAGTATAGAAGTTTATATAGAGTTTTCTAACTTCTTAACTATAATAGAGTATAGTTATATATATAGGTTACTGCTATATAGATCTCTAGCTATAAGTAAGGTGGGAGTTTTAATAATAAATAAAGGTATCTAGCCTTTATTTTTATAACTGCTATAATCCTCTCTTCTCTCCTATTTTAAGCTTATATATTTAGTGCTAATAGTTTAATTTAAATACCTATTATCTAGATAAAGCTCTCTATCTCTAAATGTTTAAGGATTTTATTATTATATTTAAAGGCCTTAATTATAACTTTTAACTCCCTTTTAACTAAGTTAATAAATTAGGTGAAGACTTTTATTAGAGTTCTAGTTAAGTAGTCTTCTAGGTAGTAGTTCTAGATATAATCTAATAGTTAGTCTATAAAGAGCAGGAGGGTTATAAAGCCTCTATATCCTTATTTAAATAAGTAAAAGTCTAGGACTATTTATCTTCCTAGTATTAAGGTTATAATAGACTCTCTAGGTATTTATTATACTTATTAGATTATCTTTTTAAGGCTATATATATTATAGTCTATTATTATTAGGGGTATTCTGCCTTTTACTCTTATACTATATATTACTATCTCTAGATAGTATATTATAGCCTCTCCTATATAGCTAAGTTAAGAATACTAGTTACTATAAATACCCTTTCTTAGCTTTCTTCTTATTAAAGTAGTATAGGTATTATATTATAGGGGGATTAGAATAGTATTATTATAGAATACTACTTAAGGCTTCTTTAATATATATTTAAGAATATATTAATTATAGATATTAAGTATCTTAGCTATAAATATACTATCTTATTATTAAAGGTAGTAGTTATCTATTCTATTATTCTAGTAGATATCCTTTTTCTTTAAGTATTTATAGGATATAAGATTACTTACTATAATATTATAGTAAATAGTATTAGAGAGGTATAGTATTACTAGATAACCTTTAGGTTTAATAATATTTACTATTATAGATCTATAACCTTTAATTAGTATTAGTTTAAATTTTATAAGAATAAAATCTTTATTATAAGCACTATATAGGGTCTTAAAGCGTTTAAGGTTATTTAAGATATAGAATATTAAGCCTAAATCTAAAAGTACTAATTTAGATAACTTATAGGTATAAGTTATAGTAAATACTATCTTCTTAGCTTCTGCCTTTTCTCTATATTACTTTAAGAGTTATTAATTCTTTATAGAGATCTTTAAATAGTTAATCTTATCTGCTAATTCTCTCTTATATTACTCCTTTATAAGGTTAGTAACTATCTTACTTAGAGTCTAGTTATTAAATATCTTATTAGTAAAGATATACTAGTACTTTAATAAGTAGTAGGGGCTTATATATATCTAATACTTATTAACTCCCTTTTTATACTTATTCTATTAATTATTAGACCTTTTATTAGGTTATCTCTTCTTTAACTTACTTTAAGGTTAAGAAGTCTTTACTAAATAGATTAAAAGGTTAGTTATTATTAGTCTAAAAGCTTTACTCTTTATAATATATAACTTTAAGGCTATAATATTAACTATTTTTAGAACTTTACCTTATATACTTTTAATAAGATTATTAAGCTTTAAAGTTTTATTATTAGCCTCCTTTTTATAAGTTAACTTATATATTATAGTTTATAAAGAGAGAGGGGTTTAGTAGGTAGTATAGATAAAGTTATTAAACTACTCTAACTTCTTACTACCCTCTACTATATTAACTGCTCTTAGTTTAGATATAGCTAACTTATACTTATTAATCTACTTAGTAGTAGACTTCTAAGTTATAATCTTTTCTTTATAAGGGACTTAAAGGACTTCTATATAAACTACTCTTACTATTTTAAGTTACTAGGTATTATTAATTCTAGCTCTTATCTTTAAATAGATAATAATATCTATAATAGAGTTTTAAGGTATAAAGCAGATTAATTAGTACTTAGAGTTAACTATCTCTTAAATATAGTCTTTAAATTAGACTATAATCTTATATAAGTTCTTAATATCCTTTATCTTATTCTTATATATTAATAGCTATATTATATATATATACTAGTCTTATTTTATTAAGTTATTAAAAAACTATACTAGCTTAGATTCTATTAGTATTACTTATTCTAATTCTAGCTAGACTATACTAGATACTAGAGTAAATAATCCTCCTATTTTAGTATTCTAGATATTAGCTGCTAGAAAGTTAGCCTTTTAGAGGTAGTTTTAAAGCTTTAACTTTCTTAAAATAGTATTTAGAATAGTACTAAGATCCTTTTTCTCTATATCTTCTAGGTTAATATACTTTTATAGTTTTATTACTTAGAGTTTATACTAGGTTTAATTCTACTATAGGAGCTAATTAGCTAAACTATTAAGTATAGATAAGAAGCTAGAAGCTATAATAGTACTAGTAGTAGAGGGTTTACTATAAACTTATATATTAATAATATAGAGGTAAATTTAATACTATAGATTTATCTAAATAGCTTTAATTAGTATTATATATAATATTTAAACTATTAATTATTAAAGTATATAGTATAGAGTATAAAAATAATAATATATTAAGTATATAGCTATCTGGAAATCTCTATATATAGATCTATATGTTATTTATGCCTAAAAGTGGCTAATATCTGTGTCACGCTATTGCGCCACAGTTGCTGCTGCTTTTGCGCGCATTTGGCGCATCACTGCGTACGCTAAGGGGTTGATTTGACAACTTTGACCTATGCTCTCTACCAGTTAAGGATAACAATACAGGAACCTGATATGTTCCTGCTAGCAAGCAAACCCTCTGAATATCACCGCATAAAATAAATACTCTATAAATCTTTAAAACCTATATAATACTCTTTATTTATCTATTAATACTGCTTTCTGCTTTAATTAAAATCTTACTATCTAATTTATAGCTTTTAAAAACTCTAATAAGTTTAATATAATATATATAGATTGATATTTTTAAAATAGTAACTAATAGCATAATTTCCACTAAAATTACTCTAATTATAGTAAATTTTACTAAAACTAGCTAAACTAATAAAAACCTCCCCTATATTATTAGTTAATATATAATAACTACTATAATAGCTCTAGATACTACTAGATTTATTATAAGCCTAATTACTATTTATAGAAGCACTTAGCTAATAAATATATCTAAGAGTTTAATAAGTTTAAATCTAAGTATTTTTAAAACTTAACTAAAGATAACTTTAATACCTTTTTACTTAATTTTAAAGATAATAATAATAATTAAGACCTTTCTATTACTAACTTAGATATTAATAGTAAAGTTAAGTAGTATTTATAAAATTATTACTAAGATATTAAATCTTAGCCTAGTTTACTCTATAAATTTACTACTTATATTATTAATACTATATTTATAGTTAATAGTAATAAGTTAACTAATTTACTACTAAACTAAGCTACTTTCTATATAGTTATAGATTTTAACTTTATTACTAATTCTATATCCTTTTTATCTCTAATATAGCTTGTTTTACCTAAAACCTCTATCTCTATATAGCTATTTATACTTAATAATAGATACTCTAAAGAAATTTTCTAGAATATTATACTAAATTTAGATATTACTAAAGTCTTTATTACTAATTAATAGTAAGTTACTGCTTTATAATATTCTTACTCCTTAATTAAGATAAATAAAGCTAATACTAGCTAAGTAAGAGTATATTTTAGTAATAAACTTTATAAGAATTTATTTAGTATTATTATAGTTAATACTATATTTAGTTAAATAGTATTTTATATTATACTCTTTAATATCTCTTTTCTCCTCTACTTAAATAATATAAATTATTTAGGTATCTATTTTAATAACCTCTATAATTATTTACTATAGAGCAAAACTATTATCCTTATTATTTATAAATAGAGTTATATCTAGCTTCTTCTTAATAATAAGAAGACTTTTACTTAAGCTAGCTACTTAATAAATACTAAACTTTAATATCTCTATTACTAATTTAGCTACCCCTCTATTACTAAGTTAGCTACTCTTCTCTATTATACTAGTTATTTTATTTAAATTATAGTAATTAAATAGTTAATTAAGGTTTACTAATACTACTAATTAAACACTAAAGTACTTTAATACTTTAAATTCTTACTAAAAGATAATTATTACTTTAATTATAAAATTATCTATAATATTATATACTTTAAGGATAAAGTAACTCTATATATTATTAATATTATTACTAGCTTTAATATTACTTACTTTTTACCTAATCTCTTAGTAAAAACTACTTAGAAAACTCTCTATCTCTACTAGATTTATATTTATTAAGAATTACCTAATTATATTATTATAGATATTAATTTAAACTTTATTACTAAAATCTTTAAAAATAATACTAAATCTATAGCTATTATAGTTAAAGTTTTATCTATTAAAGCTTACTATTATATTAGTAAAACTAAATAATACTATAAATCTCTTTAGTATATCTATATTTTTATTTAATAAGAAGTTTTCAATACTAAGCCTAACCTTACTCTCTAAATAGTAGTTAAAGCTATTAATAATACTACTAGCCTTAATAGTTTTATCTCTACTCTTCTTATCTTTAATGCTTATTTATATATTAGTAATAACTTAATACTCTTACTAAATATTATAGCTAGAGCTAAAGTAATTTATATTATTATAAATAATTTATATAAAGAGATTACTAAATATAAAATTACTAATATTTTAAATATTTATAATAGTCTAAGTATAAATAAACTTACCTACCTTTTACTATAATTATTAATATAAGTTTACTATAAAAAAGATAAATAGTAAAATCCCTACTATTTAATTACTATTTTAGATAAAATAGTTACTATTTAGCTTCTCTATAGCTTCTAAGACTTTCTCTCTACTATTATTAAATCCTTTTATAGTAACTTTAATAACTTTAATAACCCTAATCTTACTAATACTAACTCTAATCTAGTAGCTGCTTTCTCTATAAGTATTTCTCTAGCCTTTTTCCTGCTTTAGTATAGAGAATAACTCTAAAAAGACTCTATTATTACTAATCTCTTTTATATTTTTAACTAAGAAGTTAATTATTTATTAATCTTCTTATTAATAAAGGAGAAAGTAGATTAAAAACTCTATTTTACTCTATATAAGTTTATTAAACTTATTATTAATAGCTCTCCTTTTTAGAAATTCTATAAGAAGGAGATTAATACTCTCCTTAAATATAAAATCTTTAAATTTAAGATCTATAACCTCTCTAAATAATATAAATATCTTTTTTAATTTTATATAGTTAATAAGATTAAAAATAAGACTACTATTCTATTTAAGAAGTTATATTTTATTATTTATAGTATAAATAATATTAATAAGTATAGTATTTTAATCTAATTATTAATAATCTAATACTATAGTATTTAACTTCTATTAGCTATTATACTATTTCTTAGCTCTAATTATTTAATTTAGATTAGAGATATTACCTAAGTATATATTTAGTTATAAACTACTCTTATATAAGATATTTATACCTACCTATCTAACTAAATCTATAATCTCTACTTTTCTAATATTATTATAATAGTTATTAAATCCTTATATAGTATTACTAAAGCTAGTACTTATTAATAAGCTATTTATAATATCTATTAGTATAATAAGTTATGGATAACTAGTTTTACTTTTAACTCTTACCTCTTTATTATTAATAATACTAATCTATACTTTATTATTATTAATATATAAATAGATAATACTATTAGACTTTTAACTACTTCTTTTTTAACTCTTAAAGAAAAAGAGCTCTAGGAGGCTAAATTTATAGCTAAAGATAAGGAGAAACTTATTATTACTACTCTAGTTATCTTTAATAGTAGAATAATCTCTCTATTACTTACTAAAGTAATTATTTTATACTAGAAGGGTTAAGGCACTAAGATTAACTTAGTATAGAAAGCTTAGAATATTATAAAGATATTAGTAAAGTAATAGTATATTAAATAATATATTAAAGAGGCTTATATAGCTTTAATTTACTAACTAGAGGCTTATTTTAACCTATTAACTACTACCTAATATTAGGATCCTATTAATAAGGATATTATAATCCTTAATAAGTGCCTTTAGTAACTAAAGAATAACCTTAATTATAGCCTAATCTTTATTATACTATTACTACCTACTGCTAAATTATTTATATTTATAAATAGATTATTTATTAATAACTAGAACCTTATATTATAGTTAGGCTATATTATTATAC
>JAVHLV010000768.1:0-10784 GCA_036785495.1 Colletotrichum neosansevieriae
TTAAGGAACTAAATCCTTTTTTCTTTTATATTAAAGAAGGAAATCCTTTTATATATTAAGGAAATAAATCCTTCTTTTATTAAGGAAATATATTCCTTTATTATTTATTATAAATATTATTATTTTTTTATTTAAAGAGATAAAATCTCTTAAGATTAATAAAAGATAGAAATCCTTATTATAGAGAATAAATCTCTGGTATTAAGAAAATGGATTCCTAGTATTATAGGAAATAGATTCCTAGTTTTATAGGAAATAAATCCCTAGTATTCTAGGAAATAAATTCCTAGGGTTATATAGGAAATAAATCCCTAAGAGAGTAAGGAACAATTCCTTAAGATATTAAGTATTTATAGAGAAAGTCTTAGAAGAGAAGAATCTACCTCTAGATACTATTAAAATAGACTAAGAACCTTAAAATAAAAATAATAAAACTATATACTTCCACACACTTATATAAAAATATTATAATATTATAGCTTTATATCTAGAAGCTCTAGAATAAAGAAAAGGATCTCTCTAAGTATAATAATCTTATTATAGATATAAACTATTAAGTAAAAGTAATAAAAGCTTCTAAATAAGATAAAAACTATATTAATACTAACTAATAATAATCCTCTATCCTCCTCTCTGCCCTTAATAAGGTAAAAGTCCTGCTATATTATGCTAACTAATATATCTGTCTGGGCACTCTCTAAACTGGGCTGTCTGTACTGCTCTGTCTTACTAGCTTCTAAGTGCTTTTACTAAAATAGTAGTAAGTAGTATAGTTTATAAAGTGCTATTTATAGATATAGAACCTTATTATTATAGTAGTAGCCTAGTAATATATTTATAAACACTATTTTATTAATAGATATATATATAAATATATTTATAGTATTATATTATAATAGCTCTATATTAAAATAAGTAGCTATAGCTATTAGTATTTAGAAAGATATACCTACTAGTATTGCTATATATATATTCTATATATTCTTTACTTATTAGTTACTTTAGATTATAAGTCTTACTTTAAACTTTACTAACTACCTATATTTATTAAGTTTATATATATAAACCTAGTAATAGCTAAGTACTTAATAACTATAAGCTTTCTACTTTACTACTTTATATTAGAACTATAATACTTTAGATCTCTTTAAGTAAGATTTCTTAGTCTCTAGAAATTCCTTTATAAATAGATATAGTTTTATAAGCTTATTATATAGTGCTAACTAATTATAAGATATAGATAGAGGAGGTAACTTAGATCAGAAGTAACCTAATAGAGTAGCTATTTTATCTAATTTACTTAGACTACTATATACTATAACACTTTTATAGTGCTCTATACTTTCTAGTTTTTATTTTTTAGCTATAATAGATACTTACTATTATAGATCTATTTTATCTATAGCTGCTTTAAGGGTATAACCTATTTTTATTAAAGTTTTAGAGATATCTCACTCTATATATATACTTAGTAGGTAATTAGTTTAGGTGCTCTAAGCTATAGAGCTATCTTCTAATTATATAGTCTTATACTTCTAGTATAGCTATTAAGATAGAGCAGTGCAGATAGCCTAGTTTAGAGGGTGCCCAGACAGATATATTAGTTAGTATAGTATAGCAGGACTTTTACCTTATTAAGAGCAGAGAGGAGGATAGAAGAGTATTATTAGTTAGTATTACTATAGTTAATCTTATTATTTAGAAGCTTTTATTACTTTTACTTAATAGTTTATATCTATAATAAGGTTATTATACTTAGAGAAATCCTTTTCTTTATTCTAGGGCTCCTAGATATAAAGCTATAATATTATAATATTTCTATATAAATATATAGAAGTATATAGTTTTATTATTTTTATTTTAAGGTTCTTAGTCTATTTTAATAGTATCTAGAGGTAGATTCTTCTCTTCTAAGACTTTCTCTATAATACTTAAAAGAAGTATACTTCTATACTATATAAATAGGTTTATATTTAATATAGAACTATAATATATTATCCTAACTACTTAATAAAATATTAACTTTATAAACTTAGTAGCTATAATAATAAACTTTATAAAATAATATTTAGAAATCTCTTTATAAATCTAATTTAAGAAAATACTAAGTATAATAGCTATATAGTTAGAGTTTTTAGATAGAAATACTTAAAACTCTAAAAATCTAGCTATAATAGCTTTAAACTTTACTAAATTAAAAAGTTTTCTCTTTTCTCTTTAATTTTTATAAAGGTAGAGCTAGTATTTACTTTTTATAACCTAGAATCTAATAATTAGTAATAAAGTAATAAGTTAATAATACTAGTTAGGCTAATAAGCTTAACTAAGAGAATTTAGGCTCTATCTTAGTTACTATATAGTTAGTATCTATAAAATTAAGGAAATTATAGTATTATATTACTTATAAAAAAGAATAAAAGAGAGTTTATAAACTTATAGATAGAATAAAAGCTATAACTACTTCTAGCTATATTAAGAAGAAGAGCTTATATATTTATAGAAGAAATAGAGGCTATAACTACTTCTAGTCTATAATTTATAACTACTACCTAGAAAGAAAAAGAGGTCAAAGCTCTCTTTCTCTCTATTTATTTAATTATTATAGATTAAATTACTATATAACTCTTCTCTTTTATTATTAAATAATTTAAATATTAATAAACTTTAATATTAATATTAATATTAAATTATAATAAATTATATTAACTACTTATTATACTATATCTAAGTAATACTCTAAGAAATCTAGAAAAGCTTTTAAAGTTAGTATATTTACTTTAAACTCTTTTAGCTTTAAAAACTATACTCTAGATATAGAACTCTTTAAGAAAGCTATATTTAAGAGTATTTAGAAATAGGCTTTTTACTCTATTACTATAAATAATAATAGATCTAAGAAGTCTTTACTTTTATAGTTCTAAAACACTAAGATTAATTACTAGGTTTATATTAATTAGAATATCTATAATAAATATAAGAACTATAGAGATATAGCTTTCCTTAAATTATAGAGAGTAGGTTTAAGGTAGTAGCTAGATAAGGTTATATTTATAAAGGCTATTATTATACTTTTTATAGAAAACTTAGCCTCTCTGCTTACTATTAGTATTATAGAAGTAATTAAGAAATTAGCTAAAGCTATATAAAAATAGCATATTACTGCTCTAATTATTTCTTATAGTTTAGAGATCTCTAAGTTTATTAATAATAATATTTCTAACTTTCTTAAAAATTACCTATTTTATACTAAGCTTTATAAATAGAATAAAGAGAAGATAATTATTCTATTTAGCTAGCACTATATTAAGATCTATTAGTAAACTTTTAAAAGTATTTCTACTTAGTATAATAATTAGCTCTCTCTTAAAGATAACCTCTATAAGATATATAATATTATAGATCTAAATACTTAACTAAACTCTAATAAAGAGCTTTAAGGCCTTATTTCTAGCCTAGAGATTAGTAATTCTAGCTATATCTCTAAGTTTCTTATTAAAGTTAGTAACCTTTAAAATAGAGCAGCTAAAAGGAGACTTTTTATACTATTTAATATAGAGATTAACTATATTATCTTTTACTACTTTTCTAAGTAAACTATAAGATATATTTTAAAGATCCTCTATAAAAACTACTAAAGTCTCCTTCTAGTTTCTTAGATCTAGATAGAGGTTATAATTACTAAATAGATTTAGTCTTAATAGATATATATATAACTATAAGGTATTAGAGAGAATACTCTAACTAGTATACTAGTTACTATATTTAAGTATAAGTAGTTAAGAGTATTATCTATAAAGGCTAAGCTAAAGGATAAGATAACTAGTATCTCTAACTAAAAGGTCTAAGTAGATAACCTTATTACTTACTTTAAGAATATAGAGATTAAGCAGATTAGAACTAAGTACTATATTAATATCTCTTAATCTAACTATATTATTAATAAAGTCAGTATATATACTGCTAATATAACTAATACTTAGCCTATATAGAAGCCCTTATAGTATAACTATTATAGTGGTAACTCTTATAACTATAGCTCTATATATAGGAAATATAGCTATATACTCTTTAATCTAAGAGAGAGTAGTTACTTAGACTCTATAGGCCTTAAGTCTTACTACTAGCTAAGGCTTTTAAGGTTTATAGAGACTATTAACCTAATATTATATAGCCTAGACCTCCTCCAGAGCTCTTAACACTATTAGTGCTATCCTCTAAGCACCACACCTACTATATAAGGCTCTATATATAGACCCTTACCTATAGCTACTCCTTTTCTGCTATAATAGATAACTTCTTCCCACTTACCCTATACCTATATATATAATAGTTATAAGCCCAGCTCTATATTACCCTAACTATTACCTGCTATAGGTATAGGAGAGTTAATCTTATATATACTTATTACCTCTACTCTTCTTATATGCCCGCTGCATTACACTAACTTATACGCTGCGTTACGCTAATTTGCGCGCTGCGTTATGCTAACTTACACGCTGCAATACGCCTATATATGCCCACCTGAGGGTCTAAACCCTACTAATAGGAGGCCTCTATACACTTTGCTATACCACGCCACACCCGCCACGCTGCACGCGCTGCGCTACACCCGCTACGCCACGCTATACTTGCTTCACTATGCCACACTATACCTATACCTGCTACGCTGCACCGCACCCGCTACGCCGCGCTGCACCTGCTATAACCCCCTCTATTACACTTAATTCTTTTCCTTTATTACTCTATAATTAACCTATATACTAGTGCTATAGCACTAAAGACTATATCTATAGGATAGTATGTTTTTCTAAGCATACTATGCTATTAAAGACTATACCTATAAGCTAGTATAATATATATTTACTAGGCTTATATACCTAATAAGCCCCTCTAGTAATAACTAGAAACAGCCTCTCTTATATTACTAATATCTTGCTATATACTATAAGCATTATATATACCCTATTATAGATAGCTTCTTTTCTATTTAGAACTGCCTTTACAGAGACTGCTCTACTAGCCTGCTCTGTTATTTTTAGGAGGATATATTATATAGCCCAGACCTCCTCTAGAGCTCTCAGTGCTACTAGTGCTATCCTCTAAGTGCTATACCCACTATATAAGGCTTTATATATAGACCCTTGCCCGTAGCTACTCCTTTTCTATTATAATAGATAACTTCTTTTTACTTGCTCTGTGCCTATATATATGATACCTAAACACCTACTATATCTATAGTAAAGAAGGCTATTTTACTAGATATTATAAAGCTACTAAAGCCTTTTCTAATATAAAACTATACTTATTTTATAGAGGCTATTAGTAGATTAGTGCTCTATAGGGTCCTCTCTATATCTAAGTCCTTAATAAAGAGATTAATAAAAGCTATTAATAAAGCTAATATAACCTAATAATTATTTCTTTTCTAATTCTTATAGCTAGTATAGATAAGACTAAGTAGCTAGAAGCTAGTATTCTTACTCTTTATAGATACTTTCTATACTTTTAGAAAGTTAAGTCCTAGCTTAAAAGCTATAAGCAGTTTAATAAATATATCTAGTATACTATATAGAGAACCTTAAAGCCTCTAATTCCCACTTTAGCTATAAAGACCCCTCTTATTAGTATAGTAACCTTAGATACTGCCTATAATATTCTTAATATCTATATACTAACTTCTAGTATTCTAGCTATTATCCTCTTTATAGATATTAATATTAATACTATAATTAGATTATAAACTTAGAATTACTATATAATACCTTACTCTACTACTAAATCTAAGAAGAGAGTTTATATTATAGACCTAAATATAACTTATTTTTCTACTCTACTCCTAAAGCCTTATATTAAGAAAGTTATAGATAAAAATAAGGATACTCTAACTAATAATAGCCTCTTAGAAGCTACTAAGACCCCTTAATCTAAATCTTTTATTATAATATTAGAGAGCTAAATTCTTACTAAAAACCTATAAGCTAAGTAAATAAATAGAAAGGTTACTATTCTAAAGTCCTTTTTTTCCTAAATCTAGTATAACTATAATAATATAGTCTATAAGTATATAAAGCTAATTATCTAAAACTATTTCTAGTAGAATAGTAATTAATAGCTAGATATATTTATACTTATAGAGAGAGATCTACTTAGCTATATTATAAAAGCTTCTAGATTAAGTAGCTAGCTTATATAAGAAATTAGATATTAGAATAATATATAAGTAAATCTAACTCTTATATCCTAATATAAAGCACTCTTATAGATAGAGATTAGTATTATTAAGGCCTATATTTAAGTTTAAGTTTATAAAAAGAAAGCTATAGTAGTTTAGACACTTTATAAAGCTATTATACTAAACTAAGACTAGGATTTAGATATAATTCTCTTTTACTTAGTATTCTATCTAACTCCCTTTCCTTTAACTAGCCTCTTTTATCTCTTTATAGATATAATTTATAGTTTCTAAGCCTTTTTAAGTAGCTTAGTATTTTCTATTTTTAGTTAACTACCTCTCTATAGTATAGTAAGTATTAGTATAATAGATATTATTCTATCTAATACTTAATTTAAAGAGGATCTTAATATACTAATTACTTTTCTTAATAATTTAATAAAATATCTATATTATACTATAGCTATCTATTAGTATAGAGTTCTTACTATATAAAACTTTATTATACTATACTTCTAGATTACTATAAAAATTAGCTAGTCTATATACTTAGAGTAGTATAAAATTATTAATACTAATACTACTATTAGTATTATCTCTGAGAAATATATTAGCTATAATAATATATAGAAGAGTATTATTTTTATATATCTTAGAGTCTAAGACTTTATAGATACTTAAGCTATAGTAACTTTTAAGGATATTATAGTTAAGGATATCTATATTAATAGCTATTATATATCTAATATACCCTTTTTTCTTAGCCTATATAGTAAGATATTTAAAGATATAATCCTTAAAGCTTTATTTATTATATATATTAGAATAATACTAAAATACTTACTAACTTAGATAATTAGTATCTTTTAGATTAGTAATTAGAAGATCTATACTTCTTTAATATTCTATATTTTAGATTTTACTAATTACTTTACTACTATTCTCTCTAACTCTACTAGCTTTTCTTATACTTAGTAAGTCTATTTAATTTCTATAGAAAAGGAAAAATAGAGGCTACTATTACTAATTTTAATATAATAGCTAGCTTAGTAATTATAGAAATTAATAGATAACTAAGTAAGAGTTTATAGCTATAGCTTTATAATCTAAAAAGCTAGCTTAATCTATATATACTAGAAAAAGTAATATTAATAATAGAGGCTAATTTACTAAAAAGCTTTAACTTTTTAGTCTAAGAGAAATTAAAAGAGAATAAGGAGGTTTTAGTAATATTTAATAAGAATAGTAAAACCTTTTATATAATACTTAAAGTCTCTCTTAAATAGGCTATTATACTAAGAATAGAAGTAATTATCTAAGCTATTTTAGAATTATAAAAATATACTTCTAAATACTAATTCTATAAAGAAAAGCAGTATTATAACTATTATAAACTCTTTTTAAAGAAGTTCTATAAATATTACTACTAGAGAAAGAGAAAGAAAGCTAGCTATATAGATTCTAACTATATATCTAGCTATAAAATAGAAAAAGTTCTAGTACTCTTAACTAATATTCTAAGTAAATCTCTCTTTTTTTAGAAATAAGATAGAGATAGAGACTAGCTAATCTATTAATAAAAAGAAGAGCTAATTTCTACTAAGCTATATAATAATACTAAGCTTATATTATTTAGAATAGCTAAGTATCTCTTTATATATAGTAAGATTACTCTTTTTAGAAACTAAAAAACTACTATTAATATTCTTAATATAAGAGAATCTAAATATACTAAAGCTCTTAGCTATATAGTTAAGAGATTTAATTCTATTATCTAGAAATATTATAAAAAGTAAGTAATATATAAAACTAACTTATTAAAGTTTATAACTAATAAAAAGCTTTAATAACTTCTCCTTTTTACTAAAATATATCTCTTATTCTTTATAAATCTATTTAACTTAGAATAGAGAATTAGATTTAATTTAGCTAATATCTAGATATACTATTAGTTCTATTAGAGAGAGAACTTTCTAGAAAAGATTTTAATAAGAATCTAGAATAAGCTAAGAACTAATTATATCTATAATAATACTCTATTCTTTATATATAGAGAGGTTAATATAATATATAAGATAAAAAATAAAAAAGTCTAGCTAGTTAATAACTTATTTTTTAATAGCTTAGTATTTAAAGAAAACCTAAAATAAAAGTTAAAAGCCTAGATAAAAGTAAAAGAAAATCTTAGATTAGTATTAAAAAGCACCTTTATAAACCTTATTTAATTAAAGTTTTTAACTATTTCTAAGAGAGAGTAACTTATAGTAAAATAATTTAACAAGATCTTAATAATAATAAACTACCTTAATCTAAAAGAAAAAAAGCTTCTCTTTAAAGTTCTAAGTAATAGAGAAAAAACTCTTATATAAAGTTTTAAGTATTATAGATCTATTTATCTATCTATAGCTTCTCTATAAATAATTAGAGTTATCTCTTATAAAGCTTAGTAAATAAGAAGTATATTAATTTTAAAAGCCTTAGAGAGTAATATAATAATAATCTTAAAGAATAAACTAAAAAAGGATATCTTTAAGCAAAGTTATATAGCTTACTAAAATCTCTTTTTTTTAGTTAAAAAGAAGAATAGAAAGATATATCTTATTAACTCTATAACTAAGGTTAATATTATTACTCTATATAATATAGCTCTATTTCCTTTTAGTAATAAGTTCTTAGAAAACTTTATAATATACTAGCTTCTCTTACTATTAGATTCCTTTTCTAGATATAACTAAGTCTTACTAAATCTATATAGCTATAATATTATAACTTTTATAATACTAATTAGCCTCCTTTAAATATATACTCTACTTTAAGAAGCTACTAATTCTATAGCTTAGTTTATAAAAGTTATAATATAAATTCTATATAATCTAATTCTAATCTACTATAAAGCTTTTCTTAATAATATAGCTATTAAAAGCTCTACTTTAAAATATAATAATAAAGAAGTTTTTAAATACTCTAAACTATATAAATATATTTTAAAGTATATCTAGAATATTAATAAGGTTCTTATTAATATTAAATTAGCTAGCTATACTATTACTATTAAGAAATTATAGTAGGCCTAGTAATCTATTACTATTATAGAATATATTTATAGTATTAGTAGCTAAAGGCTAGAGGAATTAAAGATTATTAAGATTAGAAAATAGAAGGTCTATAATAACCTTACTAACTATTAGTTTCACACTAGGACGAGGTTTATATAGAACTTAGGGCTCCCTTTATATATATATATTAAAAGCCTATAAGTTAATTGTTATAATGCGGTTCACAGCACTCTCAGCCTTATAAGGCTGCAGTAGCTATATGCTGTGGCGCGCAATTATATAATTATACACTATAAACTATTTCACTATACTTTCTATATATACTAATCTATAGCTAAGATAGTTACTCCTTATAACTTACCCTTACTCCTACCTATAGCTTATAATAGTTATAAGCCTAGCTCTATAGCTTATAAATACCCCTCTAACCTCTCTAAGCCTAGAAAAGGGTAAGTAGCTTTTCTCCTATTATCTTTTACCTATTTAAAATAACCTTATAATACTTAAAACCTTTTTAAAGCAGTCTTATAATAATAGCTATATACTCTTTAATAACCTTCTCTCTAGAAATAAGGCTCTAAGGCTCTGCTAACTAGTCTTATTAGTACCTTAACCTATATTTATCTATACAGAGTAAGAGTATTTAGAAGTATCTTAATTCTAATAGTTCTAATACTAGGAAGCCTTTTAATACTCTTAAAAATACTCTAACTATTTAGGAGTTTATAGATAAGTATAATAACTACCTCTAAGCTAAGTATAAGGCTAATCTTAGTAAGTATAAAGCAGCCTTTTAGAAGTAGAAGGGGAATCTCTCTTAGATATTTTATAAGACTACTAAGTATAATAACTCTATTAATATTATTAAGAGTAAGGAGTCTAATACTCTCTAATAAACTAATAGAGCAGATCTTATTACTTCTAAGCTTATAAAGCTAACCCTACTAATCCCTATTAAGTATAAGGATATCTAAAATAAGTAGAGTAATATACTTAAGTACCTCTCTGCTAATAGTATAAATCTCTTATTATAGATTATCTTATACTATAACTATTAGATACTTATCTATTAGACTATTAATATAGTCTACTTTAAGGTAGTAGAGATAAAGCTTAATAATAAGAATAATAAGTTCCAGATTAACTTTTAGAATATATTCTATCTTCTTAAATAGTAACTTACCTGCTCTAATAATAGTATATAGAAATAAGTATACTAAGATTATAAGGATATTCTAAAATATACTAAGCATACTACTTAGTCTGCTAAGTAGTATAGAGAGTAGCACTATCTCTATAAGCTAGGAGTAAGCTAGAATATTACTAATACTAAGAGAAGCTATAGCAGATATGCTTTTCTTAAAGCAGTATACTATAAAATAGCTTCTACTTAGGCCTAGAACTAGCTGGATTTAGTTACCTAAGTAGAAGATATAAGATATTATTTAAATATCTCAAAAACCCTTAATATATAAGACCTATAAAATATATAATAAATAATAATACTTAATAATATACTATATAATATAACACAGTATATTACAGTATTAATAATA
>JAVHLV010000769.1:0-10694 GCA_036785495.1 Colletotrichum neosansevieriae
GACAGTATTATTAATACTGTAATATACTGTGTTATATTATATAGTATATTATTAAGTATTATTATTTATTATATATTTTATAGGTCTTATTTATAAAGGGTTTTTAAGATATTTAAATAATATCTTACAAAAACTATTTATACTTTCTCTTTAAGTCTAGAAGGCTTCTAAGTAGAAATAAATTTTTAAAATTTAGTAAAAGTTAGAAATATAAGTATAAAAATACCCTTAAATAAGAAACTAGCTATAGTAGACCTAATAGCAAACCTTATAGAGGGGGGTTCTCTATAACTTATTAATAAAAGCTTACTAAAACTATCTATATTTTCTCTTTAGGCCTAGAGAGCTTCTAGATAGAAATAGGTTTCTAAATCTTAGTTACCTAGCTATATATAACCTCTTTTCTGTATAAAGTAACTATAAGATAATTTTTTAATTTTCTTATATAAATCTAATTTAATTAAAACGTTTTTTCTAATATAAATACTAATTAGTAGAACTTAGACTAAGAATATACTAGAGAGTCTATAAGAGGGGCAGAGTAAAGCTACTATACTCTCTCTACCTCCTCCTACTTAATAGCTTATATAGGCTCTATATTAATATCTATATACCTACTTACTTACTAACTATTAGCAGCTCCTCTAGGTACCTACCTCTTACTATATAGTAGCCTTACTTTTAGGCTATATATAAGCCTATATATTATTAAGCACTAAAGTAGCTTATATTACCTACTAACTAGCCTCTCTACTAACTTATTAATATATATAATACTATAGGCTATTAAGTAGCAGTTAGTAAAGCTAGGCTTCCCCTCTCTATAGGCCCTCTCTAGTTACTATTCTAGTACTAGAGCTATTATATTACTATATACCTAGCTATCTAGCTACTTCTAGCTCTTATCTTATTATAGAGGCTATAGTTCTATTATAAATCTAGCTCTCTATAGCTTAGGCTACTATACTACTATATACTAAGCTCTAGTCTTACTAAAGACTATTCTACTAGCTAGCTACTAGAAGCTACTATACTACTATATACTAAGCTCTAGCCTTACTTTATATTACCTACCTAACAGACTACTAAAAGCTACTATACTACTATATACTTAGCTCTAGCCTTACTATAGATTGCTCTACTAGCTAGCTACTAAGAGCTATTATACTACTATATACTAAGCTCTAGCCTTACTTTATATTATCTATTTAATAGACTGCTAGGAGCTGCTATACTACTATATACTTAGCTCTAGCCTTACTAAAGACTGCTCTACTAGCTAGCTACTAGAAGCTACTATACTACTATATATTAAGCTCTAGCCTCACTAAAAACTACCCTACTAGCTAGCTACTAAAAGCTACTATACTACTATATACTAAGCTCTAGCCTTACTTTATATTATCTATCTAATAAGCTGCTAGAAGCTACTATACTGCTATATACTTAGCCTTAATATTCTTTTATTCTACTCTACTAACTTACTATTAGAAATACTTATACTACTATATATCTAGCCTCCTTAGCTATACTAGCTATTTATTAATACTAAACTAGACTGCTAATATTTACTTAGCCTGCTTAATATAGCTTAGATAGATATTAGTATTAGACTTAAATCTTAAATATATATAATACCCCGTTATCTATAGTATCTACTCTCTAGGAAGTTAAGGCTACTAGAGCAGTAGGGGCTTTTTAGAACTTAGAAGTAAACTACTATAAAGCCCCCCCCACCCCCCTATAGGGGGGATGCTCTAGGGTTTAGCCCTGCCCTTACTATAGACTAGACTCTAGCTATATTTAGCTGCTCTTTTTCCTCTATTAAGAGAAAGGTCTGCTACCTTATTTATTAGTAAAAGCTTAGCTTTATATTTCTAAGTTAGTAAGAGGTGCTAGCTCTCTAACTAATAGATAGTAAGTATAGCTAGGGCTTTTAGATATTAGCTTTTAGATAGATAGCTTAATCTAGAGACTACTCTATATAGTAGCACCCCCTTAGTAGCTAACTATAAAGCAGGGGGTTATTAATAAGATAGCTAGGCTGCTAGAATATAGAAGCTAAGCACTTTTAAGCCTTAGTTTATAAAACCTAATAATAATAGTCTTATCCTAGAGATATATCTATAGGTATATTTATATATATATAGATAGCTTATAGGCTTATAAATAGATATTTACCTTTCTTTAAGCTGCTTAAGCTTACTAAGTAGTATCTAGTTAGAACTCTAAAGCTAGCTTAGAGTATAGATAATTAGTAGTTTAGTGCTTAGTAAGCTCTTTAGGGGTTTAAGCTGCTCTCTATAGTAGTTACTGCTCTTTAAAGAGATAATTAGAGTATTAGAGATACTTAGAAGCTAATAGGCCTGCTTAGAGTTAGATATAACTACTTACTAAACCTAGTAAGCCTAACCTATTATAAAAAGCACCTATTTAGAGTGTTTTTATTACTATTTAGAAGTATTATTATAGCTTATTAAGGCTAGAGTATAGCTAGGTATCTATATCTAGCTATATCTACTATATAGTTAGTAGTAGCTTTAGCTATAACTAGCTATATAACTATATAGATATATTAGTATATACTTTAGGAGTAATAAAAAACCTAAGTAGTTTCTTATACTTACCTAACTATAATAGTAAGAGGGTGAGTAGCTATAATATAAAGCTTTTAGGAATTCTAACTTATTACTATAAGCTTAGATTATACTAGCTTCTAAAAAGTTTATTAAGCCTTATTAATAAGCTTTTATTTTATACTACTCTCTATCTAGCTTCTTTCCTCTTTTCTCTAGTTATACTTTAATTTTCTTTTTATCTAAGCTTTATAAATAAGCTTTTATTTTATACTGCTCTTTTTATCTAGCCTCCTTTCTTCTTTATCTAGTTATACTCTAATTTCTTTTTTATCTAGCTTTTTCTTTTCTCTACTCTCCTTTTCCCCCTTTTTCTTAACTTTCTACTTATTTCTAGAACTAGCTAAGTATACTTTAAGCTAGCTTTAATATATTTTAATAAATATATCTAAATAACTACTTATCTAGTACTTAATAATAGCTTAGTAACTACTTAATAACTACTTAATAACTACTTAATAACTACTTAATAACTACTTAATAACTATTTAATAACTACTTATAAACTACTTAATAACTACTTAATAACTCTAGGTAGTTAGGTAGTCTATATCTAATAACTCTAGGTAGTTAGGTAGCTTATACTTAATAACTCTAGGTAGTTAAGTAGCCTAGGCTTAATAACTCTAGATAGTTAGGTAGCCCAGGCTTAATAACTCTAGGTAGTTAGGTAGCTTATACCTAATAACTTTAGGTAGTTAGGTAGCCTAGGCATAATAACTCTAGGTAGTTAGGTAGCCTAGGTATAATAACTCTAGGTAGTTAGGTAGCCCAGACGTAATAACTTTAGGTTAGGTAGCCTATACCTAATAACTCTAGGTAGTTAGGTAGTCTAAGTGTAATAACTTTAAGTAGTTAGGTAGCCTAGGTATAATAACTCTAGGTTAGGTAGCCTATACCTAATAACTCTAGGTAGTGGGGTAGCCTAGGTATAATAACTTTAGGTAGTTAGGTAGCCTATGCTTAATAACTCTAGGTTAGATAGCCTATCTAGATAACTCTAGGTAGGTATAGATAACTCTAAGTGGGTAGTAATAACTTTAGATAGCTAGTAATAACTCTAAGCAGCTAGTAATAACTCTAGGTAGGTAGTAATAACTTTAGGTAGCTAGTAATAATTCCAGGCAGCTAGTAATAACTTTAAGTAGGTAGTAATAACTTCAGGCAGCTAGTAATAACTCTAGGTAGCTAGTAATAACTTTAGGTAGCTAGTAATAACTCTAGGTGGGTGGTAATAACTTTAAGCAGCTAGTGATAACTTTAGGTAGCTAGTAATAACTTTAGGTAGGTAGTAATAACTTTAGGTGGATAGGGGGGTAGCCTATACAGAGGCGCTAGCTAATAAGTATGGGTGCTAATAACTCTAGGGGAGGGAGCCTATGCGTGATAACTCTAGGCAGAAGATAATAGTAAGAGCGGTATATTAAGGCTAGAAACTTATATATTATTATCACTATACCTTTAGAATGCTATAACTCTATAAATATAAGAGGTATAAAAAGATAGATAATATATTTAAAATCCTTATAAAGAATAGCATATTTTAGTATATATATTATATTACTAATATTATATAATTAGAATATTTAGAATAATAAAGTTTTAGAATAAGGTTAAGCTTAAGGTTAAAAGTTAAGCTTAAAACTAAAGTTAAACTTAAGATTAAAGCTAGTATTAGAAGCTAAACCTTAACCTAAAACTTTAAACCTTATTATTATTACCCTTTTTAGAGATAAGGTTTAACTCTAACTTAAAGGGCTATAAGACTTTAGAAACTAAATTATCTATATATACCTACCTTTTTCCCTACCTTTCTAGGCCTTAGATATAATAATAATACTATTTTATATCTATATTTTTCTCTCATTCTAAATATTATATAACAAACCTAAAAGGTTACCCTTATATACTATTTATTGCTTAAAATCTATTTATATTACTTTAGGAACTTTTTTACTTCTCCTATAACCTTTATAGCTATTCTTATAGTAATTAAAATAACTATTACTATAATAGCTTAAGAAAACTATATATATTATCTATTAAATAGATATAGCTACCTCTATAAAATATTCCTTTAAAGAGATATATATATAACTATCTAATAACTTTAGAGAAAAGTTACTAAAATATAGGTAAATAATTTATAGTTATTTGCTAATACTATATAATAATAGTTTTATCTTAATACTCTATATTATAATTACTATATTAAGCTTAAATATACTAAGAGATATAAACTAGACCTTATACTACTCTTTAATAAGAATAGGAAGATAGGAGGCTATAAGACTCTAAAAACTAATATTATAGAGAATATAGAAATTATAGAACTATAAGCAGAAAGTAATATTATATTCTAAACTTAGAGTTTTCTAGCAGTTCCTTTAACTCTAAAGAAATATTATTAGTTTAGATAAAGCTTTTTAAATATCTTAGTACTTCTACTTCTAAACTTAATCTTAGAAAGAAATAGAACTTTAACTTTATAAGGAAGTAGTTTATCTATTTTAGAGCAAATAACTAAACTCTTCCTATTAATACTTAATAATATTAAAGCCTTAATAATAAGTATAAATTATTTAACTAAAGGACCTCTTGATTCTAAAATAGCTAAATCTTCTATACTAAGTAATAGTTAAAGCTATTATAGCTAGCTTAGTAGATAATAGTTCTAACTAGGCCTATTACTATAGAAGTTTCTACTATAGCTATTATTCTTACTAAAAGGAAAAAAACTAGTATTACTAAAAGAGAAAAAGCTAGTCTTACTAAAAGAAAAAGAACCTATTAAAGAGGAAATAACTAAAGTAAAACCTCTTAAAGATATAAAGCCTAAAAGTCCTCTATAAGACTAGAAGTAGCTAGTAGCACCTATAAGCAATTTAGATAATAATAGTAATAATAGTAATTTTAATAATAAAAAGGGTTAAAAGAATAAGCCTAGAGGTAATAATAGTAAAGACCTATAACTACTAAATAAGCTATAAGAAATAAGTAATTCTAGTAAGCTCTTAAATAAAATTAGTATTAACTAAAACTTCCTCTTACTCCTTATTACTATAGATAAGAATAGCTTAGTATAAGTAATATCTAGAGCCTAAAATAGCAAATTAAAATAATCTATATTATAGTTTAAGACTAATATAATTAGCTTATTTAACTCCCTACTATATAATAATAAAGTAGATAATATATATATTAATAACAGCTCTAAGATAGTTTACTAGAATATCTACTACTTTATTAATACTATTAATAGCTATATTAAATTAGATAATAGCAATCTAGTAATAGTAGCACTTAAGCTTTACTATACCTTACTATAGTATATATTAAACTAGTACTATATAAACCTAATATAGAAAGAGAAAGCTAATCTTAGAGATCTATTATATAAACTATTATACTAAAAAGAATTATTCCTTAAATGCTTCTATCTCTTATATAAGATTATAAAATCCTATCTAGTAAGGAAATAATATACCTTATATAATATATATAATTACTAAGATATCTAATACTAGATAATAAAAATTGCTTACTTTTATAAAAGTATTAAGGAACCTAAATAGAAAACACTATTAATTATATATAATAAGATAGATATAAAACTTATAATTAGAATTTCCTAACTAGATAGAAATATAAACTATAATACTTTTATTATTAATCTTTAAAGAATAGTATCTAGCTAGTATAGGATAATAATAAAGGGATTCTAGTACTTATTAGTCCTACCTCTAGTTAAACTATTCTAAACTAAAACTACTAGAATATAGCCTATATAAAGGGAACCTTTAAGAAATATTCTCTTATCTAGTTATTACCTATATTATCCTAGACTTAAGGAATTAAAGCTAGTATTATCCTCTATTCTAAAACCTCTATAATAAGTTATAAATATCTTAGCTAAACCTATATCTTTATACTATAAATTAAGCTTCTCTTAAAAAGATATTTATTTTAATTAGCAGTAAAATCCTAAGTAACTATAAGATTAATATAACTAATATAACTAATATAACTAATATAATTAATATAACTAATATAACTAATATAACTAATATAACTAATATAACTAATATAACTAATATAATTAATGCCCTTAATATTCTTAACTAGCTAGCTATGCCTTAGTATATAACACTAACACAGCTAATACTAACTAATAAAATTAAATTTCACTATCTTCTATAAATAATAACTTTAACTATATCTAGTATTATAAAGCTACTAATTCCATAAATAAAGAAGAATCAGTTATTAGCATAAATAATAAAAGTAATAAGCAGAATAAAGATAAACACACTAATTATTTTAATATAGCTATATAACCCTTATAGTATAACCTATATATCTTAGAATACCTCTATTACTATAAGAATAAATACTTAATATTTAATATTAATACTTTTTAGAATTTGCTCCTTAAAGATCTAGAAGTTTGCTTATATAACACTTACCTTTATCAGGCTAAACTATATCTAGACTTTAATAGAATCTTTATATATTAGACCCTATTTTCTCCCTAGCCTAATATAACTATCTAAAGCCCTATTAAGCTATAATAGCACACTAATATATACTCCTGCTATTATATATATACTAAGATTATTATTTATAGTTACTATAATAGACCACTAGTTATTATATATATAGATATAGGAGCTAATTATTTAGTTATTAGCAAAGTATACCTCTAATAACTCTATATACTTATAAAACACCTAAAAGAGTTTAAGCTCTAAGATATAGAAAGCCTAAAAATAATCACCTAGGTAACCTTTACTATTCTTATCTATAGTTAACACTTAAGCAGTTAAATAGTAATAATAGAACTTTATATAAATATCTAGCTTATACTATATCTTAATACTAGTCTATTAATAGGCTAAGATTTTAATATTCTAAATAGAGTAGATATTTTAAACTCTAAATCTTATATCTAAATTATATTATATAATAGCTTTTAAATTTTATTTTAGATCTACTTTAAAGTTCTAACTAAAGTATATAATATATATGCTATAAGAAATATAACTATTACACTCTATAGTTATTTAGTAATCTAAATTAATATACTAAAAGGAGCAAAATAAAATCTCTTTTATTTAACTTAAAGCAAGAAGGGTATATATTTATATATGTAAGTATATTGCCTTTTATTCTAGTAGTTAATAATACTTCTTACTCCCTAAAAATAAAATATAAAATAAAACTAGAAACTTTATCCCTATTTAACACTAATAGATATCTTACAATGCAATTCTATAACTACCTATAAGTAGTATTCTTACTATCTTTAAAAAGGTAGCTAACTTACTACTCTATATTTAACCTTATAGATTAAATACTCTTAACTTTAGTCTAACTCCCCTAAAAGACTCTAAATAAACAAATCTCCCTTATAAAACTAACTAAAATATAATTATTTTTATTCTAAGAGGAAATAAAAGATAATTCTATACTAAAATAGGCTAATATTTATAAGGAAAATATTAACCTAAATAGCAAGATTAGAATAGTAAAACCTAAAAGCTTACTAGCTATTATTACTAACAAAAATATATATATCTATAATAAAGATAATAAGACTATTTAACACCTTAAAGAGATTATATCCTACTACCTAACTATTTAGAAAGATTAGAGCCTAATTAACCTCATAATAGACTAATATCTAAAGGTTAGACTTATTAAAAGATAGCAAAATATAAATATTAGTTAATACCTATACCTAGTTAGCAAAGAAGATAAGAAGCTAATAAATAAAACCCTAAATAAGCTATATACTTAGTACTAGATAGAATAAAGCATATTAGGGCTAACCCCCTTTAAAGCTCCTATATTTATTATATAGCAAATTATTAATAGTAAATAAAAGAGCTAAATAGTTATAGACTTATAAACACTAAATAAAGCTACTATCTCTAATATATACCTTATACCACTTTAATAAGATATTATTAAATAACTATAGAGTAAGCTATAGATTACTATTATTAATACTTACTTATTCTTTTACTAATTTCTTATAAAAAAGGAACACTAAGACTATTTTACTATTATTAGCTATAAAGAATAAAAACAATCTAAGATAGCACTAATAGGCTTCTATAACTCCCTAGCATATACCTAGTATATTATAGATAACCTGCTACACCTATATAAGGAATTCCCCTATATATTTATTAATAATATTATTATTATCTTAAAGAACCTAAAAGCTATCTAAAACACCTTAATATAATACTAAAACTATTTACTACTATTAGCTAATTACTATCAATAAAGAAGTCCTTTATAGAATACCCCTGTATTAAACTTCTTAGATTTATTATAAATATATTTAAACTATTAAATATATAAGATTAGACTAATATAATTTATAAAATTAGATATCTATATAACCTATAGTAACTAGAATATTAGATTAGAGCAACTAGCTTCTTTTAGTATATTATTTCTTATTATAGCAGCTAAATTAAGCCTCTATAATAAAAGAAAATAATATTACTAGTAGAAGTATAAGTATAAAGCAAAGATAAAGGAGCATTAAAAAAGACCTTCTATTAATAAACACACTTTAAACCCTTAACTAAAGAAGTAGCTAGCTTTAATAATATTAAAGAAGTATTAATAACAGATAATATATTATTCTACTATAACTCTAATAAATAATTATTTATTTAACTTAAGTTATTAAAGAAATATAAATACTTAGCTCTAATCTTCTAACTTACTAATAGTATTAAGTAGAAGCTATATAACTCTATTAAGAGAATAGATATTCTGCTAATTACCTATATTAGCAAGGCGCTTAACTAAGCTAAATAAGAATATTAGCTAATAGAAGTTAAAGTTACCTATCTTATATAGGCTATAAAGAAGTATTAACTACTAATTTAATTATTATAAAAAGATCTAACTATTATTCTTATAAATCACTTAGTAACTTATAATATTATAAAACAAACCTCCTTATAGTTAGAAGATAAAATATAATTAAATCTATAGCTTACTCTATTATTAGAATATCTTAGTTAATTCTCACTTATATACTACTATATCCCAGATATATTAAATATTATTATAAACATCTTATCCTAACTTCTAACTATAAGAATATGTATTAAGGATATTAGAAAACTTAATAAAATATAGAATAATATGCTAATAGAAGTTAACTTTATAATAGAAGTAATACTAGATAGTAAATTTAGAACTTTACTTATCTAATCCTACTCTTATTTTAAATTATAGAAAAGAGCATATAATATACTTACTAATAAAACTAATAATATTAAATTAAACTTTATACTCTATAATAGACTGCTTTATTATATTAATTACTATACTAGAAAATAAAGGCTTTATATACTAAGAGAGCTATTAACCCCTCTTATTAAAGAAGCTTATAATAACTACTATTATTTTAGGGAAACCTAAATATAGAGAGCTATTAATAAGCACTTTTATATCCTATATCTTTAATAATAAGTAGCAAGCTATATTACTAACTGCTCTTATTATAGAATATTAAATATAGATAAATAATTACTACTAGAAGTAATATAGCTAATCTTAACTCTAGTAATCTCTTTTTATACTATTAAAATAGACTCCATTATTAGACTTCCTAAAGTCCTATTATAGTACTCTAGCTATAAAATAGAAAACTACCTACTACTTAATATAGTCTTAATAGTTAATAATAAGTTTTCAAAAGCCACTCTCCTAATCCTAGAATATTTAATATATATAGCAGACATTTAGAGCTATCTCCTTTTTTATAAACTCTAATAAGATAATTAGAAAATCCTAAAAGCAATTATATTAGACTATAACTAGAAGTTCCTCTTAAGATTTTAAATATTCTTATAAATAGAACTTAACACTAAATTAAATTTTTAGTAGTATATTATGTTAGATATTATTTAAATATCTCAAAAACCCTTTATAAATAAGACCTATAAAATATATAATAAATAATAATACTTAATAATATACTATATAATATAACACAGTATATTACAGTATTAATAATACTGTCTA
>JAVHLV010000770.1:0-10686 GCA_036785495.1 Colletotrichum neosansevieriae
TTATAAAGCTCCCCCCCCCCCCCCCCCCCCCTTCTATATATTAGCATGCATAACTATAGTTAAAGTAAGGTTTTACTATATATTCCGTCTTATTAAGATAAAGCATAGGTTAGAGATACTTTTACTATATATATTACTTTACTAAGACTACTACTAAGCAAACTACACTAGGCTCTCTAGTTTTATATATATATTTAAACCTCTAAAATACACTAAAAAACTTATATAAATTATAGATAAGTTAAAAGTATTATAATACTATTATTATATACTTTTTAACTCTTTAGTATAGTAAAAGAATATTAAATAGCTATTAAAGCCTCTTTAGAAGTTATAGAAAAAAGTAATATATAAGAGAATTAAAAAACTACTATCAAAAAAAATTTAGAGAGAGATGGAGTATATAAAAGCGCGTTTAGTCTCCCTCTCCTTTAAATAAGTATTTATATATAAGTTTAATTAAATAGCTTCTTTAAGTACTATAAAAGCTATATCTATATCTATCAAATATATAAGTAGTTAATTACCTCTAGTAGACTTATACTATAATACTAACTATGTAGTCTTTTTAGTTATTTATAGCTATAGCTATATAGCTTAACTTTAAAGTAGCTTAATATAGCATTATAAATATATTCTTAAATATATAAAATAGACTTAAAGAGAGAACTGATAGCTTATAAGCTCTTAAAAAGCTTTAAGAAGCTTAATAAGTATATTAAGCTTATTTAAGCACTCTATAGCCTCTATAATATGTTACTTTTATAATATAAAAAACCTTTTATTATTTTTAATAAAGCTAAACTAATATTAAGTAAAAATAAACTATATATCTTTTATACTAAAAACTATAAAAATATTATATTATTTTATATAAATAATATTTAAGTTATAAACTATTACAATAATATAAATATAGCTTTAAAGATTATTAAAAAGGTTAAAAATCTAATTAAACTTAAAGACTAAAGACTAATAAAGTAGTATCTTAAAATCTAAGTAATTTAAAATTAATTAGTATATCAAATCTACTTAATTTATAATTCTTATATTAAAAGAGTACTTAAGCGCTTTAAGCTAGTAATTAGCATCTTACTTACTTCTTTAATTTTTAATAGCTTTAAATAAAATATTAAAACTATATTAAAAGCTTAAATTAAAGAATTTTAAAACAAAGTTAGTTATATTCTCTATATAGCTACAATAATATACTTAGAAGTTACTTATATTACTATAACTCTCTCTTAGTTTCTTATAAACTTACTATAAAAATACTTTATAGCTACTAATTAGTATAGATACTATCTCTATAGTATATATTTTCTTACTATTACTTATAGAAGTATAAAAAGTAAAAGAGATAAAAGAGATAATTATAATATATAAAATAATAATAACTTAAGTTTTAATAATAATAAAAAGTAGTTATTATGCACTATAAACACTTTAAGCACTATTTAAATACTCTTTATTATTAAAGATATAATATTTATAATATATAAAGCTAGTAAATAAGCTATAGTTATAACCTCTACTATTAAAGCTAAGCTTCTTAGCTTCTTTTAAGACTATAAGAGAGATAGTAGCTTTAAAAAAGTCTTTTTAAAACCTTATATTATTAAGCTTAAGATATATCTAGAGAATTAACTATAATAATTAATAAACTATTAAACTTATAATAAGTAGTTATAGATATATTTTAACTTACTTAAAGTATATTAATATTTAAAATATACAGCTTAAGTAAGAATATATCTAAAAATCTTATAAAGTTATTTATATACTTATAAACATTATATTAATAGATTAACTTTTAAAAGTGCTCTTATATCCTAAATTTAAGCACTTTAGAAGCTTTTAATCTCCATTAGATATAAAATAGTTAATTATAAATATAACCGAGAAACTAAAGACATTTTAATAGTATAAAATAAGTTTATTTAAGCTTAAAAGCTAATATATATATATAAGTATAGCTAAAAAATAAGCTTTTTCTAAGCTAAAGCCTCTAAATACTATATTTCTAATCTATAAGCTATAGCCTCTAAAACTCCTTAATCTAAACTCTTTTTCCTTTACTATACTATAGCTAAGTAAATAGTAAAACCTAAAATATCCTTTAAAATAAGCTTAATAGTAATTAAAGTTATAAAGTATACTTATAATACTTTTAAAACTCTAAAAGGTAAAGTATAATTAACTTAAGAAAAGCATTATAATTAATTTTAATAAGATATATAAATATAGGCGCTATAGAAATAAATAAGTTAATAAATATAAAAGTAGCTTAAAGAGGAGTAAAGATAGCTAAAGCTAAAGTTATATTACTTTAAGATAGTATATAAACTTAAATACCTTTAGCAAACTTATCTAAAGTAATATAAAGCATGCTACTAGCTTAGTTTTACTTCTAAAAAAAGTTAGTAATAAAAACTTAAACTAAAAAGAATAAATATACTATTTTAATTAACTTTAAGTCTTAAATAACTTAATGAAAGCAATAGTATACTTAATAGTAACTCTCTATTAATAAAAAGTATAGTAAGCTACTTTTATTATACTCTTAATAATAACTAATATTATCTTTAATATACTTATAGTAACTACTACTATATTTATAGACTTCAAAGTATCCCTTAGCATACTATTAGTAAAGTAAGTTATTTACTATATTAATTTAAAAAAAAAACTAATAGTAGAAATCTTAAGACTATTAAAATAAGAGGTTTTAAAGTAACTATTATATTTACTACTATATAAAGTTTTAAGTATTTTAAGAGAAGTAGAACTAACTATAATACTACTTTTAAGCTAATTGATTTAAGCTAAGAGAGCATTAAGCTTATTATTATAAGCTTTCTCCTCTCTATACTTATTATATAAGCTATAGTAATAAGGCTTTTTATTATTATTATTAAAGCTAAATATCTTATAATAAATATAATAGCTATAGTAACTACTTTTATATTACTTCTCCTTTTAAGCCTCTTTATAAGTGTTATTATTAACTTAAAATAAATAAAACTAATATTATTCTCTTAATTATAAGTTATATACTTAATATACTTATTATACTTATACTTGATATACTTATATTTAGCATACTTAGTATACTTAGTATAATACTAATACTTATATTTAGTATAGTTATAAGCTTGTTTATACTTTTCTTTATTCTCTTAGTTTATTTTAATATTAAAAAGAGAGTAATTATCTTTACACTATAGAAATAGTTTGAAAGTTAGTAAGTATAATTACTTAATCTTTATCCTTAATAATAGTGATAGTATCTCCTTTAAAGAGCTATTTAAAAGTCTTACTTAAGGAATATAAATAAACACTAGTAAACATTAGCATTAAAAGTATAAAAGTAGTGCTAATATTTTAATTATCTAGGATTTTAGTTAAAATTTATATAGGATTATAATATAATAAAAAAAGTAATAATAAGAAAAATATTATTAATAGGAGTAGAATTAAAAAGAACGCTAAAGAATATAATAGTGAGATAACTAAGAGAGATAAGACTTACTAAAAGCTATTTTTATATATATAATATTGAAAGTACTAAATTAAGAAAGTATAAATTAATATTAATTATTAAAAGGGAAAAAGAAGTCTAATAACTATATAGTAAGCTTATAAAAGTAAAATAAAGAGAAAATAAAAAATCTAAGCTTAGTAGTAAGGGAGATTTATTTATTTATATAGTAGTAAGAAAGTATATAATTACTTAAAGTAATTATAAGTAATAGAAAGTAAATATAGTAAGAAAGAGTAATAGTAGCTATTAAGCTTTATAGTTAGTTAAATATTTAACTAAATAGTAATTATTTTTATTGAAAAGTTAGTTATTATAAAGTTAAAGTTATTAAAATAATAAGCACTAGCTGACACTTTTAATATAGGAAAGACCTTTTAAGTAGTAGTTTTATTTATATAAAAGGTTTTTTAAGTAAAATAAGTAACTTTAAAGATATTTTAAAATTATTTTTTTATTTCTATAAATAGTTTCTATATTTAAAAGCTTAAATAGTAATATCTATAAAAGATAATTATACTAAAGCGTAATTAAGAGGTATATTATAGGGGATAGTTTAGCTTAATAGCTATATTAAATATCTCTAGCTAGCAATATAAGCCTTATAGCTGCGCTAAGGTATATAAACTGATATATATGCTTTAAAACTACTCTTATATTTATCTATACTAGCTATATAGCTATTAAGCTAGTAATTTAAGTATTCTTCTAACTATTTAACCTTATATCTAGTCTATAGCCCTTATTATAAGTTATTAGTTATATTAATATTAATATTACTACTATTATTATTAATAGTATTACTATTAGTAATATTATTATAGTTATTAAAGTTATTATTAATGTTATTAGTAGTAAAGTCTATATTTACTTCTAATTTACTGAATATTTTTATCCTCTTTAATATTAATTATTTTATAAGGAAAGTTATTTTTTAAAATAACTAAATCTTTAGTCTATATAAGTCTTTTAGTTTTTAAGCTATATAATCTATATTATAAAGAGTTTATATTAAAGGTTATTAAAATACTTTTATTCTCTTAAGGGATAATCTAATTATATTATTAGTTTTATTTTTATAATATACTAAGGAGCTAAAAACCTTTATATAAAATATATTAAGCTTTTATATACTTTTTAATTTATAGAGAGTTTTATAGTTAATAGAGCTATTAAGTACTCTATTATATAAATAAACTGCTATAACAATAGTATCTCTTTAAAAGTCTAATAATCAAAAACTAATATATAATAGAGCTTTAATTTTATTTAGTAAGGTTTTATTTACTTTTTTAACTAACCTATTTTATTTTAAACTATATAAGCTTAACTTTTAATATATTATAGCTAAATTAGCTAAATATAGCTTAAATTACTTATTTATATAATTAGTACTATTATTTATATTTAATATAGTAATTTTTGTATTCTTAAAGCTATTAGCTTCTACTATAAGTTTAAATAAAATAAAGGCTTTATAAACTATATCTTTAGTAGTTAATAGTTTAACTCCTAAAAATTTAATAAAGTTATTTAAAAAGGTAATAAAATGCTTAAATCTACTATAAGTTAAAGAGTTTTAAGCTTATATAAATTACTATAGACTTTTTTTATGTATTTAATAGTTTTATTATTATTAAATAGATTATTACTTTATTAGTTATATTAAGTTTATAGTAAATTATATAGTTATTAATATTTCTATTAATAAGAAGTTAATTTAAGCCTATAGTATTATCTTTTAGCTTATTTAAGTAGTTAATATTAATATAACTTAGTCTATTATAAATTAAATTTCTATTTAGTATAAAGTATAATATATTAAGATTAATACTAATTTTAGTTATTTTAAATAGTAGTTTAATAAGTGAATAATAAAAATTACTTATTTTCTCTACTTTAATTATATTTAACTTATCTTCTTTAAAATAAGTATAAATATTAGTAGATAAAGTATTTATACTGCCTATAATATTAAAGCTTCCTTAGCTTATTAAGTTAATATTTAGTTTAAATATATATAAGTAGTTTTTAAATATTAATATAGTACTTAAACTAGTAAATTTAATATAATAGATACTATATTTAGTTATAGTAGTATTTTTTACTTTACTCTAGCTAACTTCTTACTTATAAGGTTTAATATATATAAAGTAATTTATATTAGTTACTATATATACTTCTATTACTATATCTAATATAAAGTTATATTTATATATACCTTTTAGCTTATTATTACTATTAATTATATCAGTAATAGTATTTAGTATATTAATAAGAGGTTTTACTTTAATAGTTATATTAAAGTTTTTTTTAAATAACTAGATTTATTATTATAGTTATAATTACTATTATTATTAATATCCTCTATATCTTTATCTTTATAATTAAATATAGAGGCTAAAGTATTAAAATCTCTTAAAACTAATACTTTAAGTTTATAGTTACAACACAGCCCCCCTACAGAAAAGACTATAATAAATTCACCCAGTTTATAGGCATAATTTGGGAAACACTATAGAGGCACTTTAACCTATACCCTCTATTAGTTAAGGATAATAATATAGAGACTATATATTCCTGCTAGTAAGCAAACCCTCTAAATATTACTATATAAAGTTAGATACACACTCTAGCTAAATAGACTAGCAAAACAGTAATAGTGTAGATAACACTATGCTATATATAATAGAGCTAATTATATTAGAGCTAAGTAGGCCACTAAGGCTCTCGTAGCCTGAGAAAAACGCCTAAAAGGTAAACCTTTTAGTAAGGTATATATAAGAGATAACTCCTTAACCTCCTAAGAGGTTTTTATAGCTAGAAGCATAAAAAGCTCTACTATAAGCAGGGCTTTATACCTATCCCTCTCCCTTATCCTTATTCTATAACTTATAATAAATCCTCTAAGATAGCAGCACTATACCTAGTATATTAATATATTAGGTATATACAAAGTATACCTATTATTACTAGTAATATAAACTAGATTGCTATAGAGTTTAGTATTAATATAATTAATAAAAACTCCTCCTTCTTTAACTAACCTAGCCTATATAAAGAGCATATTATTAATATAGCCCTTAAGAGAGCTTACCTTAATACCCCTATAGGGGATATCTATATATATAATTAAATTATATATAAATAAGTAAATATAGTAGTAGAAGTTAAATAGGTTATTAGACACCCTATCTATTAGCTCTTCTTTAAATAAGCCCTCTATAATACTAAGGTAGAGGCAGCTCTATAGAGATTAGTGAGTATAGCTTATACTAAACAGAGAGAGCATTACTAATAATAGTATAGCTATAAAGGTGTTAGTTAGCCTAATTAAATAAGAGGACTAGTAGATAAAGTAGTAATAGAGGTAGTGTTAGTAGCATAAGTGATAGGTGAGAGGATAAGTTAATAGTTTAGTAATCTATAGTAATTAAGTAATTAAGACCTATATTATTATTAAACTGTGAAGTTAAGGATTATAAGGCTATAGATAGGCATATATAAGTATAGCTGTGGTTAGAATAGGATCACGTGACCAAAGGCTATATATATTATCAGGAGGCGCGGCACGGAGTTAGAAGGTCTGTTACAAAGCAGGTAAAATCACTATATAGTGGCTAGAGGCAAACTAATGCTTTACTAGACGCTAGTTTTATATTAAAGCCTTTTAATATATCTTTATTTCTTAAGGCTATAGCTAAATTAAAGTAAAAGCACTTATTAATACTATAAGTAGTAGTTTTATAGTTATTATATTATAACTCTTTAGTATTTTTCTAGCTATGTTTAGTTACTTTATAAAGCTTATTATATAGCTTATTATTATAAGTAGTATAATTAAAAACCAGTATCTTTTTTTTCTTTAAAATAAATCCTTTTAGGTTTATTTAATATACTACTTATAAAAGTAGTTATAATATAAGAATTTAATTTATTTCTAAAGTAATAAGTTGTATTAAATATAAACTCTCTATATATATTATTAGTAAGCCTATTTAAAATTTAAGTTAATAATAAATCGTTAAGTATATCTAATTTATAAGCTTTTAGCTTATTAGAAACCTTTTCAACTTTATTAAAGTATTTTTCTATATTATTATTATAGTTAAATAACTTATTATATAAGAAATATTAAAATAATATATTATTAGAAGTAATCCTTTTTAAGTTATAAATCTTATTTGATATATTATATACTATTTTAGGTATCTTAATATATTAGATTTAGTGTAGAGATTTACTCTCTATATATAGTAATATAAAGCTAAAAGCCTTTTATACACTAAACTAACTAACTTTAAAAAAGAAAAGAAAAAGAAAATACTTCTCTTTTAACTTAGGGAACTTATAAACTAAAAAACCCTCTAAAATTCTACTTTATAAAAAGTTAAGAGTATTAAGATTCTAAGAATTTAAAACTAAATCTAAATTAATTATCTTAAAACTACTTATAGACTAAACTTTATTTACTATTACTAACATATTTACTATAGATATCTTTAGAGACTTTACCTCTTTAGCTACTACTTTACTTACTTAATAATTCTTCTTAAATACTATTTACCTTACTTTATAAATATAATTTAACTTTATAAATGCTTTATACTTTAGCATATATATTTTATAATACTTTTATTTACTTTTAAAATAACTCTTTAGATTATTCCTCTTTACTATTTAAATAATAAAACTTATTTATTAAATGCTTTATTACTTATAAGTTACTATAACGCTAGTAATAGGTAAGAAAAACTAATACTAGTAAATAGTATTTTTAAATATATTATAAGATTACTTAGTTTCTCTATCTATAATATATTAAGTATAGATTAAAGAACTAAAGAGTATCTAATAGTAAAACCCTTTTAATTAATAATATATATAAAGTATAACTTTAAAACTATTCTCTTAAATATTAAATAAATAATAACATTAATAAAGAGATAAAGTAATAATAGAATTTAATATATAACTTAATATAGTATTAATATTATAAAATAAAGAAGTAAAATTACTAACTCTATAACTTAAAAGATAATACTTATTTATATTAGTCTTAAAGATAAGACTTTTAGAAGAGAAACTTAATATTATAACTTATTAAGCATAATAAGACTAAAGCAATACTTTATAAAGTATTTAATATATATTAAATATTTATATATAGAATAGTATAAAATAAAAGAAACTTACTTTAAAGTAAAAAAACTATAATATAAGTTATATAGTTTTAAACCTTAGTTACTAAACGCTAAGATTATTACTAATAAATACTATACTTTAACTTATGCTACTTATATCTCTACTAATTACTATAAGTTATATAATTTAAGTTAACTATACTTATTTTATATTATACTATTACTACTACTGCTATGGCTATACTTATAACTTTATAATAATACTAATAGTAAAGATTTTATTACTTTTACTCTTTTACTATAAGCTAAGTAATACTATTAACTTTTTAGCTCCCTTATTAACTCTTTCACTACTAACCCTCTTATTATTAAACGCCTACTGCTATTTAAATCTTTCTACCTCTAATACTTCTGCTATTATAACCTCTACTGTTATCCTAGAAGATCCTTTTGCTATTAGCTGCTAACTACTGCTATAGCCTCTGCTATTAAAAAGATCCTTTTGCTGCTGCTAACTATAGCTAACGTCTATCACCCTTACCCTTCTAGGCTCTAGCTCTCTTAGCTATTAATATCTGCTATAATATCCTCTATAGCGTCCCTTATAGACTTATAGATACTATTACTACCCTAGCCCTAGCCTTATTAGCAAAAGGTCTTAATATATAGCTTAAACTTATATAACTTATTAATCTAAGTAATAGTTTAAAAAAGAGCTTAAATTACTATATTAAAAAACTAGCTGCTATTTATTAGTAGTTATAAGCTTTAGTTAAGCGCTTTTATCTCCTTATAAGCTTTATAATCTTTATTAAATTCTTTAGCTTTATATAAAAGAAATAAGCTAAAGTAAGCTACTTTAATCTTTATAGTAGTAATTAACCTATTAAACTAGCTATTTAAATTAAAAGTAATATTTAGTAAAACTAATATACTATAAGTAAGATTAATAGTAGTAATAATAGCTTTAAGATTAAAGTTATTCCTTTATAGAAGGCCTTAAGGGTTATTTAGAGACTTTAGCTAAGTATTAGCTATCTTAAAATATTATTAGTACTACTAGTTAAATAACTAAGAGACCAGCTTTCTCCTAAGCAGCTAGCCTTTTTATATAATAACAGCAATACTAATAATAGCGCCCTAAAAGCCTAGCCCTTTCCTAGTATATTAACTACGCTATAAGTATTTAAGTTAACTTATATTAAAAAGGGCTTAAGGAAGGTTAAGGCTGTCTTTAAAGTAGCTTAAGCCCTACTAAGTATAAAGAAACTTTAATATATTAAGTTACTTATCACCTTTAAGCTAAAGCCTTAAATTAGTATAACTTATACCACATAGTATGCAGCAACCTTAAGTAGCCTAGTATAAGGTTCTTATTAAGTTATAAGTCTTTCTATTAATATACCTTTTGCATATATATAGCTATAGTTAAAATAACAGCTTTATTAATAGTATCTAAGCTACTAATTAAAGCTATATATTACCCTTACTAAGATTAAGTATAGATTAGAGATACTATTACTGGTTTTCTTTTTACTAAAATATTTACTAGAAAGCTATAGTAGGCTTAACTACTTATTATATAATTAACTAAAACATATAAGTTATATAAAGATAAGATAAAACTAAATAGTAATATAGAAATATTAAGTGCTTAATATTAAAAGTAAGTACTTAATAGAACTAAGTAAACACTTACTTAATAAGAGATTATTACTTAATAACTAAAATAAAAGTAATACTTAAAACTTATATATAAAATAAACTTAAAACTCTTTTAAAGATAAAGTTCTATAGCCCTTTAGTAATTAACTTATAATTATTCTTTATAAATATTTTTAAATACTTTTAAGCTTACTTTATATTATAACTAATTACTATATCTTTTAATAACTTTTTAGATCTATAAGACTTATAGTATTATAGATATTATTATAGTATTATTCTTTAGCTTCTTTTAGTAAACCTCTTACTATTAAATAGCTTAGCTATAATACTTTC
>JAVHLV010000771.1:0-10622 GCA_036785495.1 Colletotrichum neosansevieriae
TAAACTATACTAAGCTTCTTAATTTTATATATATTTAAATCTCTAAACCTTTATATTACTAACTTAGATTTATATTTAGTTATTATATTATTTTTATCTCTTTTTATCTTATATATCTATTTATGCTATTTTATTTTACTAAGATATTTACTAGGAAGCTATAATAGGCTTAACTACTTATTATATAATTAACTAAAATAAATTTACCTATTTAATACTTAAAAGAATCTTATTAGTAAGTAAATTAACTAAATTCTATATTCTTTATAAATCTATTTTATTTTTTTCCTCTTATATAGCTTTTTACTAATTTTCCTTATTAAGTAAATTTATAGCTTAGTTATAAGTATTAAGCTTTTATATATTGTTACAATGCAGTTTATAGCACTCTCAGCCTTATAAGGCTGCAGTGGCTATGCGCTATAGCATGCAATTATATAATTGCGCACTGCAGACTATTTCACTGCACTTTCTGCGCATACTAATCTATAGCTAAGATAGTTGCTCCTTATAACTTACCCTCACTCCTACCTATAGCTTATAATAGTTATAAGCCTAGCTTTATAGCTTATAAATACCCCTCTAACCTCTCTAAGCCTAGAAAAGGGCAAGTAGCTTTTCTCCTATTATCTTTTACCTATTTAAAATAACCTTATAATACTTAAAAACCTTTTTAAAGCAGCCTTATAATAATAGCTATATACTCTTTAATAACCTTCTCTCTAGAAGCAAGGCTCTAGAGCTCTATTAACTAGCCTTACTAGTACCTTAACCTATACTTATCTGTATAGAGTAAGGGTATTTAGAAGTATCTTAATTCTAATAGCTCTGATACTGGTAAGCCTTCTAATACTCTTAAAAGCATTCTAACTATTTAGGAGTTTATAGATAAGCATAATAACTACCTTTAGGCTAAGTATAAGGCTAATCTTATTAAGTATAAAGCAGCTCTCTAAAAGCAGAAAGCTAAGAAGAATCTCTCTTAGATACTCTGTAAAACTACTAAGTATAATAACTCTATTAATATTATTAAGAGTAAGGAGTCTAATACTCCCTAATAAACTAGTAGAGTAGATCTTACTGCTTCTAAGCTTATAAAGCTAACCCCACTAACCCCTGTTAAATATAAGGATATCTAAGATAAGTAGAGTAATATGCTTAAGTACCTCTCTGCTAATAGTATAAACCTCTTATTATAAATTGCCTTATACTATAACTATTAGACACTTATCTATCAGACTATTAATATAGTCTACCTTAAGGTAGCAGAGATAAAGCTTAATAAGGAGAATAATAAGTTCTAGATTAACCTTTAAAATATACTCTGCTTCCTTAAATAGCAACTTACCTGCTCTAATAATAGTATATAGGAATAAGTATACTAAGATTATAAGGATATTTTAAAGTGCACTAAGCATACTACTTAGCCTGCTAAGTGGTATAGAGAGTAGCACTATCTCTATAAGTTAGCAGTAAGCTAGAATATCACTAATACTAAGAGAAGCTATAATAAATACGCTTTTCTTAAAGCAGTATACTATAGAATAGCTCTTATTTAAGCCTAAAACTAGTTAGATTTAGTTATCTAAGTAGAAGAGATTAGAACACCCTGCCTCTCACTTAAAGAGCTTAGAATTATTCTTACTGCTAAGATCTATAATAAGCTAGCTACTATTAAGGGTTCTAGTAAATTACTTAGAGTATATACTACCCTTATAGGCTGCTCTAACTTAGAGGATCTACCTTAAGCCTTATAGACCACTTTAGACGCTTCTTTTTTAGTAGTAACACCTAATAAGATTCCTAGCTGCCCCTATAGATAATATTATAGGTAGACCCTATAGGACTATAGCTATATTTAATAGGTATTTATAGGCTTACTAAAAGATAGCCTTAAGGATTATAAGATATTAAAGGATAAAGTATAGCATATATAGGAGATAGTAATATCCCTGTAATAGAGCTATATCTATAATAACCTTATATATATAGAGTGGATTATAAAGGAATCTTAGAAGAGCAGTTAGCACTTATCTAACTGTAACTATAGTAGATACTATAGTAGTAGCTAGGGCAGGTATAGTAATAGGAGTAGTACTAGTAACAAAGAGTAACTTCCTAATAATATTTCCTACTATATTATTAACCAAAGCCTTCTTAAAGATAAAAGCTAAGTAATCTAAGTTTATTCTGCAGTATTTATATTCTTTAAGGGACTATACACTCTCTCTAATAGTATTATTCTAGATAATTATAGAGCTCTCTATATTATTAATAATAAGAGAAAGCTAGTTTCTAGTACCTTTATATGCTTATATAATAATAAGATAATTAAAGTTAGTAGTATAAGTATACTAATTATTAGGAGAGGCACTTAGATTATCTAGGATATATTTAAAAACACCTTAACAGGTAAAAAGAGCGCTCTAACCTTAAATAACATTGCTATTATTAAAAATATACACACTAATATTATCTTAAAAGCACTCCTCTTTAAGATAAATATCTAGTATAATAGCTATAACTACTCTCTGTAGTTTAATAAGCCAGGTAAGTCTACTTATATAAAGCAGCTACTATATAAGAGCAACCTAGTCTTCTTTAAATATAACCCTATCTCTACCTGCTTACCTAGTCTAAGTATTCCTATAAGTAGTATAGGTATTATAGCTCTCTTAAATAACTAGAAGCTAATATACCCCTTATACCACTATATAGCTAAAAGGTCTGATAATATATAACTATAGCACCTCTAAGCTAGTTACCTAGGCCAGAGCGCTCTTAAACGCCTTATATATAATACTTAGAGAGTAAGAATTAAGACTCTATTACACATTTAATATAAATTCTGCGCTTAAGTATATACTTAGCAAGTTATCTTATATAGCAAATCTGAGATAAGATCTCCCTATCCCTACTACTATATAGCTTAGAACCTCTTTAACTACTAAAAGCTTAGCAGACTATATACCTAGATACTCCTTATTAAAGATAAGTATAGTAGAAGACTCTTTAAAATTCCCCTAGTCTTAAAAGAGCATAATAAAGTGTTTAAGGTACTCTAGACGTTTAAATACTAGATATAAAAATAGCAGAAACTTATAGTTTATAAGATCTGCTATAATATTAAGTATACTATTATTACTATATAAAGCTTCACTTAATATAAATAATAGGTAGAGGAGCTTAGAATTAATCTTAAGCTCCTACTAGTAAACACTAAGAAGCCTATAGGTAGTAGAGAGCATACCAGCTTAGAAATTATCCTAAAAGTGCTTATAATACTGACTGCTACTTACCTGCTAAAGTACCTTATCTCAGAGACTCAGAGAGTAGCAGTCTTTATCTTTAATATCAGCCTATATACTATAAATAACTAGTAAAGCCCTATTTAGATAGAACTTAAGTGGTTCTAGAACTACTTCTAATAGTAGTAACTAGACTTTACACTTACTGCACACTAAGACCTGCACCTATACTAGAGAGGCTTATATACCTATAGCTATAAAGCTTACCCTCTTAAAGGAAGTTATATAAAAGGTATTAGGAGACGCTATTATAAGGTTAACCCCAGGACCTATCTTAGATACCTTATAAGATATATACTAGAAATATATAACCTATACTAGATCTGGGTTTCTACACTTAACTAGGTTATTATTATATATAATATACACTTTAATAAGTTAAAATTCTACTCTCTAGATAATAAGAAAGAGGTTATAGATATCTAGAGCACCTAGATAATTATTAATAAGGTTAAAATACCTATTAAATCCTCTAATATAGTTCTTAAGACCTTAGAGGTACTTAATAAAGCAAGCAGCAACCTTATAATAAATAAATAAACTACTAGCAGGCTTAAGTCCTCTATGCTAGCTGCTTCCTATAGTTTAGAAGCGCCTTATACTGCTACTATAACATAGCTTAAAGGTATACTAGCTAGAATATAGAAAGGACTGCTTACTCCTAAATAAACTCCTAATTCTAAAAGCATACTAGGATTAAGTTTAGATACTCCTATAATACTAGAGCCCTACCCCAAAGCATAACACGCTATTACTAAGAGTATAAATCTATATCTACCTATTTTAAATACTTAAAAACCAGCTACTTAAGTATCTATAAAGGAGGAGAGCTTATAGCAATCTAGATAAGACTCCTCCTTAGTAGCTAAAACAGATTTCTAACCTGCTTATTATTAATACTAATAAATTAACTATAAGCCTCTAATATAATAGAGCACCAGAGAGCAGCACCTAAAAGTCCTTATAACTCTTTATTTAGAAAAGAGCTTACTAGATAACTACTAGAACACTTTCTTTATAACCTTTATACCTAATTAGCATAAAGCTATTATAAAAAGCACTCTTAGATATAAGACTCTATACTCCACTATTATAGTATATCTATAAGATAACTCTAAGACACGCCTAAACGCTAAGTAGAAGATAATATACTTTATAGAAGACCTCTTAAAGCCTCTAAGTAACTATTTTAAAGCCAGAAAGCTAAGAGAGCTACTCTAAGATATATTTTAAAAAGCTATAAACAAGGAAATTAATAAGCTTATAGCTAAGAGAACCTAGCATATTATTAACTAGTTTAAGGCATACTTAAAGCCTCTTCTCTTAAAGTAGGTATATACCTATAAGTTCTAAGGTAACTACCTTAACGCCTGCAAAGCATAAATCTGCATATAAGAGGATATATAAAATACCTCCTCTCTTAGCTTAACCTATACTACTATGCTTATAGCCCAAAGCCTATATATAGTAGTAGTAATTATAGCCCAGTTTAACTATAAAATACTCCAATTTAATATTATTAATATATTCCTAAACATAGATATTAACCTAGACAGAGAGCTAGTTACCTGCTACCTTCTAGATAGCTTTAAGCAAACTAGCAAAGTTATAGAGCTTAATAAAGCTCTATATAGCTTAAAGAATATACCTCTTCTATAATATAAGGAATTCTCTATAGCCTTATATAAGCTTAGGCTCTCTCTATATAATAAGGAGCTCTGCCTTTTTTAAGATAAGCACTATAAGGTTCTGCTCCTATTCTATATTAATAATATCCTTATTTTATTCTATTAAGACTATACTTCTAAAACTTAGAAGCTTATATAAGAGATTAAGAAACTATATAAACTGCGCAAACTAAGCCCTGTTAAATAGTATCTCAGAATATATATTATGCAAAACTAAGTAGCTAAAAAGATTTACCTAGTCTATAACTAGTATATTAAGACTATTATAGAGTGCTTCAGCCTCTATAATAGTATTGCTCTAAGCACTCCTATACTAGTTACTAAGCTTATAAAGAACCCTGGTAAGGCTACTACTATAAAAGTTAAAAACTACTAATTACTTATTAGAAGCATCCTATATATAGTAATAATAATATACCTTAAAGTAGCCTTTACTGCAATATAACTCTCCCGCTTCCTTATAAATTTAAGTATATAGCACTTTACTATAGTAAGGCAGTATATATAGTATTTCTATATAACTTACTACCTTATAATTTGCTATAGCAGCTTAGGGAGTAATAAAGAGACTTCTATACTGCTAATTACTAGTAACACCTTATTTGCTAATAACAAAGAGATATATAGGTTATTATAAGGCTATATAATAATGCTCTTTAGAGGTGTAATTTAGTGGAAAGCAGCCCGTTAAGTAATAGTTATAATATTAATAACTAAAGCAGAGCTTCTAAGCCTTAAGCATACTGCTAAAGAGATAATAGCTCTTTAAAGGCTATACTATAACCTTGTTTTAGAGCTTAGAGATATTTAGAAAGTCTATTATAATAATTAGCAGACTATTTAACTAGTAGTTAGAGAGGGAGAGTGTATTTTAACCCGCCTATAGCATATTAATATTTAGAATATATAGCTATACTAAGAGCATATAAAGGGTACTTTTAAAGTACTCTATATACCTATAAATAAGATACTAGTAGATAGGCTTATAAAAAGCCTCTCCTAAGCTAAGTTTAAACACTTCTAAGTGCTACTAAACCTAGTAGATACTTACTATATTATTATAATAAAGGAAAAGTAAGTTTAAGAGTATAGAATAAAGCTCTATTAGGCTTAAAGGCTGGTAGATATTATTTGCAGAGCTATAGCCCCCCTATATATAATAGCTAGACAGAAAAGCAATTCTTATAGATATGCTAGCCCTGGGCATACTAGCCCCACACCTCCCTAAATACTAATAAGTAAAGGATATTAATACCTAAAAGTGCATATTTAATAATAAAAGCGCTCCTTAGCATAGATAGCTATAATAAGGCAGTTAATAAAGCTATTAGCTATGCTAGCAGGCAGCTTATAGAGAGCTAAAAGGCTTACTAAGTAAGTATATATACTAGTAATAGTACTACTAGAAAGAGTAATAGCTATAGAGACCTGCTAAGAAGGGCTAGCTAAAGCTAGCTCTCCTATAGCAGCCTCTAGATATATAATAACCTAGAGCTCCTCCTCCTCCTCCTCCTCCTACTTCTCCTCCTTCTTCTTCTCCTCCTCCTCCTTCAGAGTAGCTTAGAGGACCTAGCACTAATAGATAAGAGCCTAGATAGATAAGTTAGCACTATACTAAATTATCTTATATATATCTATATATAAGTATAGAATATTTATAACTTAGTTATTACTATTATAGGCCTTATAGTAGCACTTATAGAGCATAATAGTAGTAGTAGAGAGAGGTTAGCAGCTATAGCTAGCTAGGTAGTAGTAGCAGCACTTATTAGTACTATAAAAGCAGTAACTAGAGCTCTTACCTATAAGCAGTAAGCATATATAGTTATAGTATAGGTGCTCTATTAGCTTACTAGCTCCCTCTAAGATAGTAGAGAAAGTATAGAGCTTCTTAGCAGAGCCTAGGGTTTTCTTACTAGTAGTAGGGTTAGTTTTCTTCTTTAGCATACTATAATATATACTAGCTATAATCTTTACCTCCTTAGACTTACACTTAGGCTTCTCTAGACTATTATTAGTATCTCTAGACTATAGAAAGTAATATTATAAATATACTAATAGGCTCCTCCTTATCCTTATTCTCTTCCTCCTTAATAGAGAGGGCATACTTATACTTACTTATAGGCTTCTTCTTAGAGGCCTTAGCCTCCTCTATTAGAAGGATATTATTAGCTTCTATAATATTAAAAGGCCCTGCTAGATAGTAATAGTTACTAGAGAGGCTATAGGATAGCAAAATAAAAGATTTATACTTATTACTCTTATTATTCTTAGCCTCCTCCTACTTAGTAAGAGTAGCTAGCTGCTCCTACTCTACCTTCTTCTTAGCTTTATAGGTTACCTTAGCCTTAGCAATATAGTTAGTAACTAGTGCTGTGGATTATTTGCACTTAGAGGCTATTTTTAATAATAGTATTAATAGGTATAAATAGTTTTATATAAAGATAAGTATTAGTAATAGTTAATAATATATATAATGATTTTTTATATATATAAAGGGTTAACTTATAATTATTATAGTGTTCTAAGTAGAAGAAGGAGGAAAAATTAAGGCAGAGAGTAGTATAAGTAATAACTATGCCTGCCTAGCTACCTTTATAGGTGGTTAAGCACTACTAATAGGATTCTGCTACTTACCCAGATTATATTACTATTACTTAAGTTATATATTACTTATTTATACTCTTTAAAGCACTTATAAGAAATATTTTTATTTATTTTACGCCTTTAAGGCTATTTATAACACTGCTTTGTCTCTTTTATATATATTTAAAAATAGTTATAGCTATATATAATAGTAGATTGCTATATTAGTGATATTTGCTGCGCAGCTAGGAGGTATATTGCAATGCAGTTTATAGCACTCTTAGCCTTATAAGGCTGTAGTGGCTGTGCGCTGTGGCGCGCGATTATATAATCGCGCACTGCAGACTATTTCACTGCGCTTTCCGCGCACACTAATCTATAGCTAAGACAGTTGCTCCTTATAACTTGCCCTCACCCCTACCTATAGCTTGTAATATATATTAATATTTAGTTTACTTTCTTTATTATTATAATAGTTAACTACTTTAGTGGTAATATTATAATTATTATTAGTACTATTATTATAATCTATAGCTAGTTTATTTATAGAGTTATATTATAGAGAATAGTCTAGCTTAGTATCTATATTAAATAGCTCTAGCTAGTAAAATAGGCTTTATAGCTACACTAAGTTATATAAACTATATATATGCTTTAAAACTACTTTTATATTTATCTATACTAATTATATAGCTATTAAGCTAGGAATTTAAATATTCTTCTAACTATTTAACTTTATATTTATTCTATAGCCTTTATTATAGTTATAAGCTTAGCTTTAATTATAAAGACCCCTCTATAAGTATAAACTATATAAAAGAGACTAACTTTAAAATACTTATTACTTTATTTTATTTCTCTATAACTACTTAACTCTTTTTACTTTATTATATTAATATCTTTAGAGCTTATAATACTTAAAGTAAAGCTAAGAAAGCAATAAAACTAGCTATATTAATACTTAGCTTTTGAATTCTATATTTATTTTTAAAGAATTAAAATTATATTAACTTTAATAGCTTTAATTAGCTAGAAGTTATAAAAGCTAATTTATTACCTATTATAATTAAAAACTAAATACTAATTAAATAATATAAGCTTTAAGCTAAGTATAAAGCTAATATTAATAAATATAAAGAAGTTATTTAAGTATATAATAAAGAGTATAAGAACTTTCTAATAAATATACTTACTGCTTTAGTTCTTACTCTACTTAAGAAACTAAAGCCTTTTTAGCTTATAACTAAAGAAAGTATCTATTAAATTTAAAATATTACTTTTAAAATATATATAATATATTTAAGCTATATTAATAACTTTATTATATTATATAGAAATATTTTAACTTAAATTAATAAGTTAGTAGCTAATATAATATTTAATATAGCTAACTTTAAAATATAAAAAGCTAAAATATTAAATACTTAAGTACTTATATATTAGTTAAGAAGAGACTTATTACTTTCTATTATAAGTAACTAAATAGTAGTAATATCTAAATACTTTATAGTTCTTACTAAAGCTAAAATAGTAATTAAACTAACTAAATAATATTTTAAGTAAGCTATAATATATATAAAATATTCACTTTATATAGTTCCCCTTATAAAAAGTATAATAGCTATATTATTCTTTCTAGAAGCTACTAAGTTTTAATTTACCTCTACTTAAGCTAAATCTAAAGTTTATTAAATATATAAAGATAAAGTACTTAAGAAAAAGGTAATAACCTTAAAGTAAGTTTTATTAATATTTTTAATAACTAACTTCTATAAATTACTTATTAAGAAACTAACTTACTTTACTAACTACTTTATAACCTTTACTAAATATTTTAACTTACTTTTAATAAGTATAACTACTAAGTTAAACTATTTTTATAGTATAAAGCATTACTAAAAGCTTAAAACCTACTCTTAAATTAAGTACTTACTTATTAAAATATTTTAAAGATATAATAAGATTACTAAGGAAAATATAAGTAATATAAGATATATAATCTTTAATTTAAGTAAATAAAATTACTTTTTAGAGGCTTTTAAATATAATAAATAGATTATAAGTAATAATAAAGCTAAATAAAGCTTTAATAAAGCTAATAAAAGTAATATTAGTTTTAAACCCTCTTTTAAAAGCTCTAAAGACTACCTAAGACTTATTATTACTTTCCTCTTAATTAACCTATCTCTTAGAGAGATTTAAGTATATAACTTAAGTATCTTTATAACCTTTTTAAAAAGTTAATATCTATTTTTTAATAGTATAGCTTTTAATATCTATAGTATAACTTACTTAATTAATTATATTAATTAGCTTATCCTTAAATTATTCTATATAGCTACTAATACCTATTTTATTTACTATAGTAATAATAAACTATATATTACTAATTATAGAAACTAAATTCTAAAGAATATACTAAATAAAAAGCATAGGAAAAAATAGAAAACTTAATACTTTAGAATATTATTTATAATTAGGATTTCTATATAAATATTATCTTTAAAGAGCTCCTTCTAAACTTAAAGATTTAATATTATAAGCTAAATAGCTCTTTATATTTTAAAGCGCTTAATAATAATATTATTTTATATTAACTAATATATATAGAGAATATTGCTTTTTTTAATATATTTCTATTAGGTCTTACTTTTTATTAACTATCTTATGTACTACTATAAGTATAATAACTAATTTAGCTACTTCTATTTATCTTAAATAGCTTATAAAAGATCTTAAAGCTAACTATACTACTAAAGCTAATCTTTAGTATCTCTATATTAGTTATCTAAGCTTTAAAGATCTCTATAAGCTTATCTATTTTTATAAAGTAGAATTTAAGGAAAGAAGACTACTTTAAATATTAAAACCTATATAATGCTATAACTCAAAGAGCTATAAAAGGAAAAAAGGTATATATAATATATATATATATACTCTAAGCTATTTAGTCTTAATATAGCTATATATATACTATATAACTACTATAATATTAACTATAAGTTAAGAATACTGAAAAATAGCTAATTAGCTAAAAAGA
>JAVHLV010000772.1:0-10604 GCA_036785495.1 Colletotrichum neosansevieriae
GGGGGGGCGCAAGGCAAAGTGACTGACATGTTAATACGGTTCATCGCTGTGCGACGCTTATTTCAGGCCCTGCCCGGGAATTTAGAGACAAAGGGGATTCTCTACACGGGGTAGACATAGCCGTTGGCCTACGTGGGTTCTGACAGGCTGATGCTCCCATCCCGAGTCCTAATCGGGCAAGTTGTTCAGTCAGGACTGTTCGCCGGCATAAAACACTGGCCCATGTTTCTCCGTACACACGCCGAGATGCCTCCAGCAAAAGTGACAGAATGCGTGGTGAATGCCGTGGAAATCCGCTCAACCCTCAACAGTCGGTGTAATTTGAGTTTCCGAGGGAGCTCTCTCACGAATGCCAACTGGAAACCCGCGGCACTCGCGGTGGCATCAATGGGCCCGTACAAGTGCCTACCAAATCAAAAACCAGGTTTTTTCTCCCTCATGCTCCAGTATGGATCAGTTGTCTTCCCTCATTTCTGCACGTGAAACGCGTGAGAGCGATCGCCAGGAAGAAAAGCGATGATCCCACGATGTTGTAAGGCGAACGCTGCAGTGCCTGCAGCAGAGACGCAGTTGGCTTTGTTGTCTCCAGACGATCGCATCCTCGAATTTCCACTACCCGCGCTCTCCGTGCGGGATATGCGGTAGACGAGGCCTTCTTACCCCATCGTTATCTTGTGACCGCCCCGGGCTTCCCAGCTGCTGTCTTGCGTGATGATTACGTCTGGGCCACACCAAAACTATGATTCCGCCAGGCGCTTCTGCACGGCCAATCTGTCAATCGCTATCCCCCACAAAATCCCCTCATCTCGGTCGCAGCAGAGACCTTCTTCTAGTGGCTTGAGGCAGGTCGACCATCGTCGGAATGCCACACAGTCTAAGAAAAAGAAAAGAAGGGGAAGAAGAGGGGATGCCCCACCTTTGTTAAGCATGCGCTTACACCGGCGTGGAATTGAGTAGATGGTGAAGGGGTCATGCCTCGCGAGTCGCCGGAGGCTTGAGCCGGAACAGACTGACAGGGGACAGGTTCATTTGATCTTTCGGTAGCTGGTTTATGAGCTGGTTGACCTACGGTACTTGGTGAGTCTTGTTTGGCACCTGTGGCCGCCTCGCGACGTCTCATTGCATTATCGTCCCTTTTTTTTGCCCTTTCTTTTGCCGTGTGGCGTGGTGCGATGCGGTGTGTCGCAAAACTACTGTGCAATTATCATCACATCGCAGAAAATTGAGACTCGGCGCCGGAGTGCTTTCGTCTTTGTGTTGTTTGCCTGACCGAGGGGTTCCAGTAACAGGCCATTGATCAAAGACATGCGACCACTTGAGTAGGACAAAGTGACGGGCGCTGTCTCCGAGTGGTGAATGTCCCGGCGTCAGCAGCAGTCCAGCACATCAAAGTGACGGTACCGCGTGGACGTGCAGATAAGACATGCGCCCATACGTCGATCTCTTTCGATGTACGGCTACTGCTGGTGCTCTGGTGAGAGCGGCTTGTCCTGAGGTCGGGTATTGTCGTCCAAGTCCATGACTTGATTGTGATATGACAAAAGTCGCAAATGTCACTGCGGTGGCAGCGGCGCTAGGCGTCTATCGTTTTCGTAGTTCGGAATAAGCAAACAACGGGCCATCCCGCCGCAATCAATGCGTGATAAGTTGCAGCCGTACCCCGTAGGTGAAGCAGGTGGACCAAAAGTCGATCTCAGGTACACGTCCCGGCAATGGCGCATTCGTTCGCGAGTCTGTCTGGAGACGTTGCAGTCTGTGTGGGCTCGTTGCTGGCCGAGAGTGGAGGTGGCTGTGGACGGGTTTGTGTGATGAACGGTGGAAACTGAAGTGACAACTTTTGGCACCGTCATTGTCCCAACAGCGATGCTGCGTAGCAACAGAAGCGACAACGACTGGGGACAATGGATGGGACGCGTGCGAGCCTCGAGGAGTCGAGGACCCAACGGCGTCCCCTCCGAGATGCATGTCGCTGAAGGTACGGTGGCATCCCGATAGGCCGGCTTGGGCGTCTCCATCCAGCGTCCATCCAGCCCTTCTTTCACCATGGAGGATGCAGTGATGCATGGACAAGGTCGTCCCCCGCGCGCGGATCAGTGATTCAGAAGGCATGTGTGCGTGTGTCGCGTATGGGCTGTGGGATTGCGACTGGCATTGGGATTGGGATAGGCGTTGTGAAGCATGTATGTGCTGGTCGAATGATGGGTTTGGACGGCCACTCAGCGCCTCACGCGCGTGGTTTACGGAGATGGACGAGATGAGCCGTGGGTTGCTGCATTATGCCGGCCAGCCGTCCAGGTCAAGGACCGCGGCATCCACCAAGTCGGGGCGTGGGATGCCACGACGCCGCGATCTGACGACGGAATTTGGAGGATGCGGGCTTCAGGCGGATAAGGTAGCCAGCGAACGACCAGGCGGCTGGTTGGTGGATGTCGACATTGACGTGGACGCAGGCGGTAGCCGAAAGGCAAGATGGTGAGGTGGGCTGGGGAAACGTTGCAGGAAGAGACGCAAAATGTCATCAACCATGTTTTGGAAGCGCGGGCAGGGAGAAATGAAAATGAAAGAGAAACAAAACGATAATGGGCCGATTCTGATGCATTGTTTGGGCTTGTGGATGGAGGCATTCATGTACAGCCCCGTTGTTGATTACCTCGCCTTTTATTCGATGTTGTTGGTTTTCAGTGAGGCTCAGTTGGAGCATCCATGAAGAGAAACGACCTACCGACGTCGAAACCGGGACTCGGAAGGCAAACTTTCCCCGGGAGAGAACCTGGTGGCAAGGGGAAGAAAGAGATTCGGGTACGGGCAATTCTGGTAGGAAACTGCCTCAAAGCATTGTACTTGCTGCCACTACCTTTGTCCCTTCCACCTCCTCATTCCGTTGGGAGCGGGAGACTAGGTACACAATGCAAATCATCCTGCCACTTCTGCCCTGTTGCCTGTCAGGGCAGGGCAGATGAAATGACGGGCATCTGCCTAAGCCTTTGCTGGACAATCTGATGATGAGGTGCGAAGCGAGCAACACGAACTGCGCAGGACCAAGGCACTAATTACAAACTCAAACCAGTTGTAGGGATAATCTGAGCCCTGCGTGCCCTGATATTAAACCCTAAAGGGACATCAGAAAGAAATGCCCCAGAAGAGGCATAAGAGAATGACCTTTCAGCAAGCCACACACGGGACTTGTTCCTGACTTTAAGATTGTAAGACTAAACTAGACAGCTTACTATTCCAACAGCGCGGCGTTCGTCGTGCTCAGGCAAGCAAGGCGTCCAAGACAGAGGGACAGAGACGGACGGTTCATGTCTTGGTTCAACCCTTACACCGACGAAGAAGACAGGGGGGCGCCCGAACCTATGTCGTAATTTTTTTTTTTTTTTGAAAAAATTGACACGCCAGGGTGAGGGTTGAAGGAAGACCTCAGCACGCGTGATGCAGCGTGCAGCATGCAGCGTGCAGCAGCAGCAGCGCACTGCAAAGAAGTTTCGTTGTGTCCGAGGACTTCTGTTGACAAGACGTGGAGAATTGGGCTGGCATTCAATGTGCGCAGATCATTCTTCGCAGGGCAGTCGGGTCCCTCGCACACAACATACTCGCCCGTCAAGTTTGTTCGTTGCGAACTTGCGACCGGCAGGCATGGCCTTGCCTCGGGTCCCGCCATGCAGTGTTATGCCATGCCCCAGGCCATGTACTCTCATTTTCCATTTCGACGTGACCGCCCCCGCCCAATTGCTGCTCATAGCGCGTGTCTTGTCTTTGGGTATCTCAGTCTAAGTCGGCCCGCTCAGAACACCCCGAAGAACGCAGGTTGCAGCGATATCAGACTGTTTGGAGCCAGCTGACGGAAATTGAGATTGTCCTGACGGTGATCCTTCAGTCGCGAATTATGTTCCAGCTCCAAAATCCGAGTCGACCAGCGGAATGGAGTCACGCCGCGAAATCACTTTTCAACGAACGATCGGCAAGCTCACGAGTTGAGAAGAGCCTCTCGGGCTCCTGTTGGTTCCATCGCCGGAGTGCTATCCCACGTGGGGAACTCGGGTCAAAGACCTAGAGTCTACGAGAAAAGAGATACCGCAATTCTGCTAGTCAAGAAGCGGTTTGGAGGCGCCACCCGGACATGCAGGAAAACAAACTGACAATACCAAAGACAACATATTCTGATTTTGGCGAGGATACATATCAAAAGTGCCTGGACCATACTCAAACCGAGAGATATGGACGGGGGTGTTACAACTTGCGCAAAGTGAAAACGAGGCGAGTAGTGTATTTTGTTTCTCGCAAACAAAATTGAGCGTGTGCGCGGGCTGGTGCGGCTGCGGCTAATGATACGAAGCCAACCGGGGTAGGGTCGTCAACAGCCTCTGCCGCAGCATCTTTTAGGTCAAGCTCACAAGACAAGGTTAACGTCAGGTAGGGCAGGGTAGGGCACGACTGGTGCAGGGTCTCAGAATGCTGAAATCAACTGGCAATGTGCGGAATTCCTCGTATGAGACATGTGTTGCCAGAGTGCAGGGCAAGGCAAGGCAGAGTGGTAAAATGAGTTTGGGGTCCCAACGCGCAGTGCAATCGCGGTACGAAGTACAAAAGCGCAAGCGAGGTGGCAGCTAAGTGGCCTGCAACACGGGCGTTGCTTTGCACTCCCCATGGTCTTGGCTCTTAGCACAACCAACAAGGCTTGGTACGGCAAGTCGGCATCGCGAGGAACGGGTGTCTCCCGCCGCTGCGACCAGCGAGATGACAGCATGGCTGCTGGAAGTGAAGGCGTCAGAGGGGCGCCAAGACCTGGCTTCCGAGGAGTGAATGGTGCGAGCTTAATGGAGAAATAGGTAACTCGAAAATGGGGGCACACAACCCGCTGGGTTGAGACCCGAGACAATACGGGGGCGGAAGAAACGATGGCTCGAGTCGTTCGTTTGCTGGCCTGTCGGCGCACTGGACAACAAGCCATATCCCCGCTGGATTGATTGGCATTGCGAAGCCCAACTCGGTTGTTCAGGTGGTTGTTTCTTGCCTCTTGCTTGCGGTTCTCCTTTGCCGCTGATCTTGGCGACGGGTGGATGAAACGGTTTTGGAGGAGTGCCTGGACGAAGTCTGCAAATTGTCCGATGAATGGACACTGTCTCGTAGTGCAATGCAATCTACCTCGGGGTATCCGTACCGGTGGGCGTGAATGAATGTCAACAATGAATGTCAACGACGGGACACTGGAGGACGCGAAGACTCTGACAGAGGCGACAGGAGATGACGGCTTGCCGGGAGGTTTTGCGTGACCGGACCCTCCATGCCCCTCCGCCGCCCGCGTATGGGTATTTGATCCATAAGCTAAGGTACATACAGATACCAAAGGAGTTCTGGTACTTTGTTGGTTGGCGATTGACCATCTATCCGGAGTATGTATCATACCCGCGGTTTTGGGCGCAACCCCATCTTTCTAGGCTCCAGCATTTTGATGAATGCGACTGGCAGAGTCCCCGCAGTGTACAGCCTGGTAACTTCCGAGGATGCCTCTCCTGGCACACAGAAGTCGACCTTTCCAGGGGACGGGCACGCGTCCCTTTGATCCCACAACGCAATGCTTTTCGGTTCCAGCGAGAGGCGAGATAGGGAGTCGTAATTTTGAAAAAAATTGACAGTGAATGCAGAAAAACTAGGGAAACCAAAGGGGGCGGCAACAGCCACAGGTTGGAACTGGGGCATGCGCCGAGCCGCATGCAGGTCGGTCACTCGTCGTAGGTTTGCGACAGAAGAGATGGAGATGGACAAACGTCTGGCTCCGGCACGTGTCTCAATGGGGTCGCGCAAACCGTATCTCGTGATCAAAGGAAGGGCGTGTATGCCTTTGCACTTTGTGGCACTTTGTGGTGGCATATTTCCGGTCGTCCGTCCCGACAGTATCGTGACGACCGAATCCCATCGGCTCATGAGTATGAATTGGATTGAGTCTGCAGCGGCTAGCCACCCCTCAGCATGCCAGCGCTGTCAATCTGGAGCGGTCTAAAGACCATGTGTGAGGAGCGAGATGGTCACCTCCAAAGGCAAATGAACGTCGCGGCATTTTCTGGCGGCATCGTGGCTCGGGTCATGGCTCTACCCGTCATCGCTGACACCTTCCTCCCTGTGATGCTCGAGGACGATGCGCGTTCATGACCTGGACCCGGGCCTGGCCTGGCCTCTTCTTGCTGGCGTGCGTGGTCGACACTGACTTCTGATCTGCTCGAACGGGACAGCCGGCGGTGACGATGGTCAAGAAAAGCTGCGATGCCATGCGAGGCAGCATGGCATATGGTGGCGTGGCAGAGCATGGCGCCGATGCAAAATGACTAGGGGTCTGATAATCACCCTGTTCCATTGTCGTTAACGCAGCACACGGCAGCCTCTTCAACCACCAATGTCCTGCTCTCGCCTGTTCAAGACAAGTTGAGTCTCCGTGAGGAAGGGGACAAGCGCGTCAGGTCGAATCGAGTACGAATGCTCTGTACCCATGAAGTTCCCAGAGGACAAGGGTTTCATGTACCCTCAGTCAGGACTCGACTCGATCTAGAGATACGATGGCTATCTCGCACCCCTCCCCCGGCGATTGGAACAGAGAAATGAGCAAGAAGGACGAGGAGGGGTTCAGGTGTGACAACCCTCCTCTCTCTCTCTCTCTCTCTCTCTCTATAGGCGACGGGAAAGCCTTGAGAGCCGAGAGGCCGTGGCAGAGATGGAATGCGCTTGTCAGCATGCGATTTGTTGCGCTGGGGGTGTTTGGGATGGCCCCTCGTGACCCCATTTTTTAGATTTTTTAATAGGCATGGCAAGGAAGAGTCGAAAGTAAGGGAAGGCACCTACCCAAGCAAGGCATTTTCCCTTGAGCCTTCCTATTCTCGTCCTGTTGCCCACATAGGCACACCGCAACCCGCAAACTGCGAACTGCAACTGCAAACTATCTTGGGCGGGAAGGAAAGACTGATTGCCAGGAGGCACCTGCTTGATTTTGCAGGTTGCAACTGGGAAGGAGGGGTTCAGATGCTCAGGCTCGCCTCCTGCAACCTCTCAGTGCAAGTACCTAGGCACCCCACTTGCATCCTAAACCACAACTTTCTTTTCCTTCCGGGACTGTTCATCGTGCCTGCCTCTGTTTCTTCTTTCCACAAACACAATCAACGTAAGGGGACGACGGGATGTGGCGCAACGTCTTTGATGCCTTATCTAAGCCGCCTCTATCTCACATCACCAGACGGCGGTCGCCGTGATGGCGCCCAAAACCTGAATCCAACAACCGACAAGGGTCCCCCGATCCAAATCAAGCTCGAGAGGGTCACCGGCAGCGGTACGGTGCAGCGCAGGACAGGGGAACTCTCCTCAGCACCGGATACCCAGAAACCAGCGCCCAATCTGCGGAACCCGAACTCTGAACTTCGCTCCCCTTGTTCGGCCCAGGATTGCTTGCGTTGTCACCTCTGCGTCCGCCGCTGCGTCTCTTCTGTCTTCTCTCGAACCGGCTTCGAGAAAACTACGTCACGTCAAGGGCTGTCGCCCAATGAGATCCCAACGACGACCTGCTATCCCCGGCCTCCATTCCCGCCGCCCCTGCCGTGTGTCACCGTATCACTTTTATCATCTCGTCATTTCGTCAAGTCAACATCCATCTGGCGCTGTCCCATCATCAACCAATCCAAAAACAACTCATCCAGCCAATTCGCCCTGACCACTGACCTGTGCTGCGTTGCCCTTTGCGCAAAATCGACCAAGTCCCTTCCGAAACGCGACCGGCGGTGAGCAGCACCAAGCCGCGGGGTGTGAAATGGAAATGGACAATACCAAACGCCACGGCCAACCACGGTCGCTGGCAATACAACACAGTGACTCTTCTTCATCGGACCAACGACATTGAGAGACAAGATCTGCGTACCAAAAACCCCCAGATCTCAGCCGCAACAACCCAACTTTCGTCGCCTACCATTTTGTACCTGACAGAGGTCACCCTTTGTCTCGGCGACCAAAAAGCAGGGACAGAGCCGCTGGGCCTCCCTCGATCCACTATCTTGGGAAACCGCGACACCACAACCCGGCATCAGTCGAGAAAGGCTTGGCCTCGTCCACGAGACAATTTCCAAGCAGCCCAAATGCCCCTTGGCTTGTCGTGTCGCATTCTTCCGAGACTAAGACGACGGCAAGCGCCCACAAGGCCCCCAGGGAGACCAAAAAACGAGGCTCAACACAGACCAGTCACTGACTCCGACTCCCTGCCTGCTAGCGGTGGGATGCGATGCGAGTCGGTTGCGCTCAGGCACGCCGAGAACCCGGAGTCGGGCGGGCCGTTAGGGGTAGTCTCGGCCGATTGGCCATTCTCCTTAATTTTCTTTTCTTTTCTCAACGCTCCTCGTCGACGAGCCACCGGCCTAGAGTAGCAGTGTCATCAAACATGACTGAAGAGGAAGCAAAAGGAGATATGGAGAGCCTGAGATGCAACCTCTGCTACGGGGTCATTGCAAGGGGCTATCGCTGCCGTCATTCGTAATATCGCCAACAAATAAGTGTCTTTGGCGCCGACGGCGTTTATCTCATCGCGAGTATAGACTGGTTATTAAAGCGCAACATCGTCTGTCATGCCACGCCATGCCATGTGCCATGACACACATAAGGCCGGCATCGTGCGCATGACGCCGCCAATTCGCATCAGTACGCCAGACTGGCGCCAATTGAGGTTAACCAAGAGAGGGGCACACGTGTGTGTGGGGGCTCTTCTGAGCTGAGATCACAACAACTCCTCGGAATGTCAGAAATTACGGCGTGCCATTGGGACATCCAGACAAGACGGCCGACTTGACAAGGTACCCGAGACCACATGATTTATTTTGTCGCGGCTCTTTTCCCAATATCAAATGTCGGTGTGATGCATCTCTTTTCAATCATCCAGCCAGAAAGCGGCTCGAGGAATTTCAACGTTCGTCGACGCCGCCCCTGGTCGCATGTGGTTTCTTCGAACCCCGCAGTAATGTTGGCCCCTAGACACCCATCACCAATTACCCACAAGGGATACTCGGAGGGACGGTTAGCGCCTCGGCTTCTGACTAACCCCAAGTGATTACGCTGACCTCCGGAGCGGGTTGTGGTTGGATAACCCAAGGCAAAACGACCGCGTATGTTCATGCTTTGTCATCTGTCATGACTCCCTGGGGCCTCTTGTTGGCCGCTTAAGTCGTCAGCCAGCGTGCCTTGATTGTCGCATCGCAACAGAGCAGGACAACCCAGATACGCCACAGACACGCCAACAACGCAACAAACGACAGCAGCGCATCAAAAACAGCAGATTTGCTGCGAGATGTGTGTACCCGCCCTCGCAGGAGTCATCGAGCGCCAGCCAGCCAATCCTAAATGCTCAGGTGCCGCTTCTACGGCCCCGATGATGCGGAGTTGCGTGGTGGACAGGGGGCCGTCGACAAGGCTGCATCTGGAGGTCCCCAGATGTGATGCAGCAGCAGCAGCAGCAATTCTGATGCTTTACTGCGCTCGCACTGGCTGATACAACCCGCGACTCCCAAAGTCGTCTCGGCTTGTTAGCGCAGGGGAGCTACTCCAACATCGACTCTATTGCAGCTGCTCAGGGATTTTTGCGGAGTTGGGGTTAGGGTCAGCCACGGAACACATCACTACACCGACTGACTCCAAAGCTGACTGACAAGCAAGAGCAAGACGAGACGACATGGTATCAGCCATCCGACGCCGAAAGCTGAAATCTCCAGTCCAATCCTGTAGCTTGTTTGTCGCTTTTTGTCCTGCTTGCTACCACAATGATGCGCGCCAGACGAGGCATATTCTTGACCTCGGTCGGTTTGGCTGGAGGTAGCTGGGCAGATGCTGTACTCGAAAGGTACATGTACTACTGTTCTCGACGGCCCTCTCGAACGCATATTCGCCCGTTGAACACCAAAGAACGGACTCGATAGTCCCACCCCCTCTTCTCCTCTGGTGTATGACCCTGTAATTCGGGGAACAGTGACAGAAACACACCCAGAGCTCTTGAGATTGAATCGATTATGGGACTTGGGGCTGAATAGCAATTCGCTGAGCTCTTGTTTCGGCTCCGATCAAGCATTGCAGTTTTTATTGGATTCAATTCGGCAAAAGCACCTATCCTCCCATTCAGGTTGTTTCGTTACGACTGACGACGAGCACGCAAACACCAGCGTCAATGCCTCTCTTTTCGCCCCCAGCAGCATCCAAAGGGTTTGCGGCGTCGGCGTCGCCTCCGCGGACGGCCGGGCTGGTGAGCAGCTAGCTCATGTTGATCAACTGCTATGCCATGCTAGCGACTGTCCGGCATCCCTCTTTGCGGCACGTGTGGCTTGACGGGCTCTTGTCAATGCCCTGCCCCTCCCCCCCCCCAAGAACAAGAGCTGAAGCCGTCTTCCCAAATGGACGAAAGCAAAAGCGTTGGACAAGGCCAAGACCAGGGTTGGAAATTAGTCTAGTACTAGTATAGTATAGAGTGGACTAATACTAGCCTAGTATAGTATAGAGTATACTAATACTAGGCTAGTATAGTATAGGGTATACTAATACTATACTAGCTTAGTATTAGTATACTAATTAGTATTTTTTTAAAAAGACTAAAA
>JAVHLV010000773.1:0-10576 GCA_036785495.1 Colletotrichum neosansevieriae
TATAAATAACTCCTCTCTCCCCTACCTAGCTAGTTACTAGTTAATAAGCTGAAATAATACCTATTTTAATACCTCCTTAATTACCTAAGCTATATTATGTAATATTCCTATTACGTAATATGATTACATAAGCGAGCTACCTCACTAAGAGTCTTATTACTAAATTTAAATATTTAACCCTAATTATAGTTATTTATAAATATCTTTATATTTAGAGAGATTAGGGGTTCTATAATAAGTTAATAGTATAGAGTTACTATAACTAATAGGTCTAACTATAGTGTTAATTAGCTAGGTATAAAAGGATTTACTATAGTGGTTAATAATATTATCTAAAAAAAGGTAAATAAATACCTTAGTGAGGTTTTAGCTAGCAGAGTCTCTTATTAAAGCTTCTACTAGAGTGTGAGTCTCTCTTATTTATACTAGAATAGCTAGTTCTCTAATTACTAAGTTTAGTATAGTTAAAGTAAAGTTTTATATCCTAAATCTTAGTAATACCCCTTATAGGTCTGCAAAGCAGTATTACTATTATTTAGTGTTATCTTCTTTTATTATTTCCTTTAGAATACTAGGTTTAGTAGTAGTAGTAAGGATATTATAAGTTATATAGTAGTAAGTATAGTTACTTACTATAGTCTTATTATACTTACTTTAGATAATAATCCTTAAGCTATACTCCTATTCATAAACTAAATAAAAAATATGTTTTATTATTTTAAGGTATAAAGAGATAGATATCCTTATTTTATATCTCTTAGTTAGGATAATTCTGGGTTTAGGCAGGTGTTAGTAGTGCTAATAATAATACTATAAGTTATTATAGTATTTTAGTATCTTTTACTATATCTACTAGTAGGTTATTTACTATATACTAAATAACATATTTTAGTATAAAGTTATTAGTAGTGTTAGATTTACCCCTTATTTAGGTATAAGTTATAGTTCTAGGTTAAAAATAATTTCCCCTTAATAATTATGAGGTTAATAGTAGTGCTTATTTTATAGTAAATAATTTAAGTGTTTTAAGCAAAGGCTTTATAATATTCTAGTATATATAAGTATATAGATTATAGATCTTTAGTGTTTTTAAAGAATAGTAGTATAGATTTAGAGAGGATAGATCTTAAGCTTAAATATAGTAATCTAGTTAGGATAGATAATTCTATAGTAGTATTCTTATTAGATTAGCTTATTATAATAGTTATAGATTTATTATTTATCTATTATCTCTTATTTTTATTATTTAAGTAGTATTTATAGATAATAAGTTATATTAGTAAAATAATTATTTTATATAATAGATATAGAGGTATATTAAGGTCTTTAAGATAGGTATGCTATAAGCAAACCTATTCTTTATATCTAATAACCTAGGTAGCATAAAGATAAGTTTCTTATATATTAGATTATAAACCTAGTATAGAAGTTATTACTTTACCTCTTTAAGTAATCCTTATTAATCTATAGGAGCTAAGTGGTATAATATATAAGGTTAATCACTAATTAGTGTTAGTTTCACGCTAGATTAAGGGTTATATAGAACTTAGGGCTCCCTTTATATATATATATTAAAAGCCTGTAAGTTAATATATATCTATTTAGAAGTTCCACTTAACTATATAGGTAGTAGTGTTAAACTATATATATATGCTCTGCAATGGGTTATATAACCTCATATATATCTATTAATTGCAGTGCGTATCCTGCCGCTTTATAGGTTATAGTGTTGGTGTAATACTTACTAAACCTCTTTATAGATTTACTCTAGTTCTAAAGTCTAATCCTTTCTAAAGTATTTAGAGTATTTTATAAATCTACTTTAAGTAAAATTAAAACTCTCCTTTATATACCTAAATATTACTACTTCAGAAAATACTCTTTTATATTAATATTTAGATTTTATAAAGTTTTATAATAATAAGAATCTTAAGTATAGTAATAATAAGATAAATACTTTAGAGTTTAAATTCTTTATTTTTAAAGACTATTATACTAAAGCTAATATCTCTTTATAATAATATATAAAGGCTTTTTCCCTAATACTAAAAGGAAATACTTAATAGTGCTACTTTTACGATATTACAAACTAGATTTCCTAATCTCTATATACTAAGATTATTAACAAATTAAAGAATTACTTTTAAAATAAAGAGTTTTATATTATTACTAAGAAACTGTAGAATAATACTATATTACCTATATTTATATAAAAATATCCTTATAAATCTATTACTAAAAACCTTAAAACTCTATTTAAAACTCTCTCTATTAATAAACCTACTCTTAGTAAGATTGATAATGATAATAATATTCTTTCATAATTAAAAATCAATAATACTTACTAGAGAGTTTATAAATATAAACTAGCTCTCTATAAATACTCTTTAACTCTTTAGGATCTATATAATACTCTCTATTTAGCTATTAATACTACTTTCCTTATTAATTAAAGCCTTATTACGTAATTTATAGTTTCTAAAGAATTTAATAAGTTTAATATAATATATATAGATTAATATTTCTAAAATAGTAACTAATAGTGTAATTCCTGCTAGAGTTACCCTAATTATAGTAAATCTCACTAAAACTAGCTAAATTAATAAGAACCTTCTCTATATTATTAATTAATATATAATAACTACTATAATAGCTCTAGATATTACTAGATTTACTATAAACCTAATTATTATTTATAGAAGTATTTAGCTAATAAATATACCTAAGAGTTTAATAAATCTAGGTCTAAGTACTCTTAAAACCTAACTAAGAATAACTTTAATATCTTCTTACGTAATTTTAAAGGTAATAATAATAACTAGAACCCCCCTATTACTAATTTAGATATTGATAGTCAAGTTAAGTAATATTTATAGAATTACTACTAGAATACTAAATCTTAATCTAGTTTACTCTATAGGTTTACTACTTATATTATTGATATTATATATATAGTTAATAATAATAAGTTAACTAATTTATAATTAAACTAAGTAGCTTTCTATATAGCTATAAATATTAACTCTATTACTAACTCTATACTCCTTTTACCCTTAATATAGCTTATTTTTATATAGAATCTCTACTTCTATATAGCTATTTATACTTAATAGTAGATACTCTAAGGAAGTTTTCTAGAGTATTATACTAGATTTAGGTACTACTAGAGTCTTTACTACTAACTAATAGTACGTCACTACTTTATAATACTTTTATTTCTTAATTAAGATAAATAAAGCTAATACTAGCTAAGTAAAAGTATATTTTAGTAATAAACCTTATAAAAATTTATTTAGTACTATTATAGTTAATACTAAATTTAGGTAAATAGTATTTTATATAGTACTCCTTAATATCTCTTTTCTCCTCTACCTAAATAATATAGATTATTTAGATATTTATTTTGGAAATCTCTATAACTATTTGATATAGAATAAAGCTATTATCTCTATTATTTATAAATAGAGCTATATCTAGCTTCTTCTTAATAATAAGGAGACCTTTACTTAGACTAGCTACTTAATAAATACTAAACTTTAATATCTTTACTATTAATTTAGCTACCTCTTTATTCTTAAGTTAGCTACTCTTCTCTACTATATTAGTTATTCTATTTGAATTATAATATTTAAGTAGCTAACTAAGGTTTACTAATATTACTAACTAAATCCTAAAGTACCTTAATACTTCAAATTCTTACTATAAGATAATTATAACCTTAATTATAAAACTATCTATAATATTATATATCTTAAGGGTAAAGTAACTCTATGTATTATTAATAGTATTACTAGCTTTAATATCCTTTACTTTTTATCCAATCTCTTAATAAGAACTACTTCAGAGACCTTCTATCTCTACTAAGTTTATATTTATTAAGAATTACTTAATTATATTAGTAAAACTAAGTAATACTATAAACCTCTTTAATATATCTATAGTAAGAAGTTCTCTATACTAAGCTTAATCTTACTCTATAAATAGTAATTAAAGCTATTAATAGTATTACTAGCTTTAATAGTCTTATTTCTACTCTCTTTAACTTTAATACCTATCTATATATTAATAATAACTTAATATTCTTACTAAATATTATAGCTAGAGCTAAAGTAATTTATATTACTATTGATAATTTGTATAAAGAGATTACTAAGTATAAAATTACTAATACCTTAGGTATTTATAATAGCTTAAGTATAGACAAATTCACTTACTTTTTACTATAGTTATAGATATAAATCTACTATAAAAAGATGCTTTTCCTATTTAATTACTATTTTAAGTAAAATAGTTACTATTTAGCTTTTCTATAGCTTTTAAAACTTCTCTTATATTATTATTAAACTCTTTTATAATAACCTTAATAACTTTAGTAGTCCTAACTTTATTAATACTAACTCTAAGCTAGTAGCTACTTTTTCTATAAATACTTCTCTAGTTTTTCTTCTATCTTAGTATAGAAAGTAACTCTAAAAATACCTGATTACTACTAATCTCTCTTATACTTTTAAGTAAAAAGGTAATAATTTATTAATCCTCTTATTAATAAAGAAGAAAATAGATTAGGAACTTTTTTTAGCTTTATATACATTTAGTAAATTTATAACTAAGGTTCCCCTTTTTAGAAATTCGATAAAAAGAGAATTAATACCCTTTTTAAGTATAAAGCTTTGAAATTTAAGACCTATAACTTTACTAAGTAATATAAATATTTTTTTTTAAATTTATATAATTAATATGATTAAATATAAGACTAGTATTTCTTTTAAGAAATCCTACTTTATGATTTATAGTATAAGTAATATTAATAAGTATAGTATTTTAATCTATATATGAGTAATCTAATACTATAGTATTTAACTTGCTTTTAGCTATTATACTATTTCTTAGCTCTAATTATTTAGTTTAAATTAGAGATATTACCTAAGTATACCTTTATTTATAAACTACTCTTATATAAGATATTTATATCTATCTATCTAACTAAGTCTATAATCTCTACTATCTTAGTACTCTTATAAAGATTATTAAACCTTTATATAGTATGACTTAAGATAGAATCTCTTAATAGGCTATCTATAATATTTATTATTATAATACGTTATCAATAACTAGTTCTATCTTTAATCCCTACCTCCTTATTATTAATAATACTAATTTATACTTTACTATTCTTAATATATAAACTAATAATACTATTAACCCTTAAACTACCTCTTTTTTAATCCTAAAAGAAGAAGAGCTCTAAGAGTTTATAGCTAAACCTAAGGAGAAACTTATTACTACTATACTAATTACCTTTAATAGTAAAATAATCTCTCTATTACTTACTAAAATAGTTATTTTATACTAGAAAGGTTAAGATATTAAGATTAACCTAGTATAGAAGGCTTAGAATATCTTAAAAATGCTAGTAAAGCAGTAATATATTAAATAATATACTAGAGAGGCTTATATAGCCTTAATTTACTAAGTAGAGGCTTATTTTACCTTATTAACTACTATCTAATATTAGGATCCTATTAATAAAGATATTATAATTCTTAATAAGTATCTTTAGTAGCTAAAAAATAACCTTAACTATAGCCCAATCTTTATTATACTATTACTACCTATTACGAAATTATTTATATTTATAGATAGATTATTTACTTATAACTAAGACCTTATATTATAGTTAGGTTATATTATTATACTAGCTAATAAAGTAATAAATAATACTACTTTTATAATCTATAGTAATATTATCTATTATAGCTCTACTAAGTCTAAATAAGTTACCTTTAATATATTAACCTTAGAGATCTATACTATGGTTACTAATACTAAATTACCCTTTATAATTACCTCTATACTATACTAAGTTACTACTAAGCTAGGTATTACAAACTCTATACTTACTATAATATATATAGACTTATACTTACTATATAAATACTTAGTAAAACTAGGTATTATAAAGGAAAAATACTTAATAATCAATATTATAGCTCTCTATTAGTTATATAAGCACTATAAGGTCTCTAAGATCTAATAGGCAAATAGTAAAGATAACCTAGCTAATACTATAATAAAGATAAAGCTTAATAAAGCTTTATACTACCTTATTAATAATAATACTCTTATAATTTAAAATCAAGGATAGGTAATATATATAGCAGAGGGAATATTAAGATAATAGCTAATTTAAGCTATTCTGCTATTTATACTTTTATGCTATTTAGAGCTAGTTTTAGGCTATTTAAGAAGTATTTAGGTAATTAGCTAAACTAGCTACTTTTTGCTTTAATTAGGTATTATTAATAATACTAAACTTCTTTTTTAATTTATATATTTAGATAGGCTTATTAAGTAATTACTAGTATAAAAGAAAAGACTGCTAGTATAGAAATAATTATCTATATTACTTAATAGGTTAGATCCTAATCTTTATTAGGATTTATAGCCTAGCACTGAAATAATATAAGAGAATAAGGATTAGCTATATATATATAGATATATAATTAGCAAAAGGTTAGCTAATAGATAGCTGCTATATATACCCTAGGAAAAACTCTAAGCATAATAGACTTAGAATATTAAGCAATAGTTTAATATAGTAACAGACAGCTATATTTAGCATTCTAGCCCTTCCTGGGTCAGGCCTATAGCTATACTATTATAATTCTATTACTTCTTCCTTAATTTAATAGACTAGTGCTAGTTAGAATATCTAAAATAAACTAGTAATAGTATACTAACTAATTAGCAGCAGAGTTTAACTATAAAGAGCTTTAGGTGAAATAAATAGAATATAATTAATAAGGCCTTAGCTAATATAACCCTAGTTACTTACTAAGTCCTAAGATATAAGGGAATTTATATAGATATTATAAGGAGAAACTAGATAAGCCTGGAGAAGATATCCTAGAGAGAGTAACTATTAAAGGCTGCACTAGTTCTCAGGCATTACTCTATATATATATAGTAATAGGTAGCTAATATAGCACCCTATTATAAACTCTATATAAAGATAGTACCTTAGAAGCTCTAACCTAGGCTATAATATTTATATAGAGGTAGCAGGAGCACTTTATAGAATAGATATAGCTATAGCAGTAGTAGTATAAAGAGTAAATAACTACTCTTCTATAGTAGCTTACTAACTATATAGTAGCTAGAAACCTATAGTAGAATTAGAATAAACCCTCTATATATAACCACTATACTATAATAGAGAATTTTATAGTAAACTAAATTAGTAACTAGATCTAGGCTATTAAGGATAGAAACTAACTATATATTAGTAGTATACTAGAGGAATAGATTAAATAGCTACTTATAAAGATAAATTTAATTCTATAGATCTAGTAAAGATACTATAGAACTAGATTAGAAAGGGATCTTATATAAACTAACTTTATAGTATTAACTTACTAATAGTATATTAACTCTAAGCTTTAGGGGTAGAGATACTATAAGAAGCTAGATATAATATATTAAAAGGAGATATAGTCTTTAATATAGTTCTTTACTAAGTAGTTAGTAATATACTAAAACCTAGGTATACTAGACCTAGAAAATAGTAAGGCTAAGGTCTATACTCTATAATTTTACTTAGCCTCCTTTCTATAAAGAGAGCTTAAGTAATAAAAACTTAATATTAAGAAGCCTAGAGATATAGCTATAGAAGCAGAGTAGCTATAAAAGATATATTAGTAATATAGAACTAACCTACCATATAGTAAGAGTAGAAAGTAATATACTAAGAAAGAATATATATTAAGGGAGCTACTTCTTAGTAGAGCTAGCTAAAAGACTCTATAGTAGGGATCTAGCTATTAAAGTGCTTAAAGAGTCTAGAGCCTAATATCTTACTAACCTACTATTAATAGCTTACTAAGTATAGCTTTAAATAAGCCTATATTTAACTCTAGTATAAGATCTACTATATCTAGAGACTTAATATATTATAGTTATAATAAGAAGGAATATTAAAAGTAGAATTATCTAAAAGGAAGAATAGGATAAAGTATAAATAAGATATTAATAATACCCTAACTCTATATTTATAAGGCTAGAGTTAATATAACACAGACTACTAAGGAGATTAAGGAACTTAACTTATTAGAAAATAAGTAGGCTAGAGGCTACTACTAATAATCTCTATACCTACTCTAGAACTAAACACCCTTTCTAGAGAAGATATTATAAAGGAGTAAGTAATTATTTTCTAAAACCTTACTAAAGAGAAGGTAGTTATTAATATAAACTTATATTTCTAAGTTAATATTATTAATAGTTAACTTATTAAGTTACTCTAGCTATAATCTATAATACTAAAGGCCTATATCTTAGAAGGGTTTAATAAGTTCTCTATATCTAGCTAAAATATATACTAGCTAATCTTCTTCTTACTTAACTCTAAGGAGAGGCTAATAAAGATATAGTAACTATTTACTAAAGCTTTCTAGCTAGAAGGAACTAGTAACCTTCTTCTTTTCTAGCTCTCTATAGAGAAAGAGAGTATTATTATTAATACTAAAATAAATACCTAAGAGTATAAGCACTTTAGTATTACTAAACTATTAGCTTTTATATAAGAGATTATTAAGAATAGCTAGAGGATATTTATTATATATATTTTAGGAAATATTTTACTATATAAAATACCCTTAGAGATATTAAGTAAAGATAACCCTACTAAAAAGGAGGTTAAACTATTACTAAAGCTACTTAGTAAATAGGAGATATTAAATAAGCAGGCAGTAAAGAAATACCTAATACTAGAGGGTATAGAGTATATAATTAATCTAGTTAAAGAGAAAAAAACCTCTTATAGACTAATCTATTTATTAAATAAATAATAACTTAAGGAGCTTTAGTAATATATTACTAATAACTAGATTTAACTCTTAACTAATAAAGCAGGCATATCTATTTTATTTATTCTAAAGAAGGACAGCACCTTATATCTTTATATAGACTATTAAGGCCTTAATAAGGTGATAATAAAGAACTAAAATCTACTCTCTCTAATTAATAAGCTATTAGATAGGCTTTAGAAAGTAAAATAGATCTTAAAGATTAATCTTTAAGATATATACTACTATATTTATATTAAGCTAAAACATTTAGTATTTAGGATAAGATATAGATACTTTAAGTATATAGTTATACTATTTAGCTTAATAGATATCTTAGTAATCTTCTAGATATATATTTACTAAGCGCTTACTAAACTATTAAATACCTACTATATAGTATATATAGATAATATTATAGTATACTCTAAAATAAGGAATTAGTATAGTTAGGACCTTTACTAAGTACTTTATAGACTTTACTGATAAGTACTCTATGCTAAGCTTAGTAAATATAGCTTTTATTAATAAAGAGTAGAATCTCTAAGCTATATTATTATACCTAAGGATATATTAATAGATAAGACCTATATCTAAGTAGTTACTAAATAGAAGCTACTAAAGATATACTAAGAGGTTTAGGTCTTTCTTAGATTCTATAACTTCTACTATAAGTTTATTATAGGTTATTTAGGTATAGTAGCCTTAATAACTACTCTCCTAAAAAGCAGTAAGAATAATAAAAAGAGAGATAACTTTAACTAGCTAGAAGAGGCTTAATAAGTATTTAAGAGACTTTAGCTTACCTTCTGCTTAGTAACTATTCTGTAATACTAAGACCTAATCTATAAGATAAAAGTTAAGATAGATATCTTTACTAAAGCTATTATTAATATTCTATCTTAGAATATTAATAGTTAATAATAACTAGTTACTTATTATTTATAGAAGCTTAGTAATAAAGAGCAGTAATAAAGTATAGACTAGTAAGAGCTTCTAGCTATTATAGAAAGTCTATATTACTAAGCTTATTATCGATAAAGAATATTAAAGAAATTTCTGGTTTTTATAGACTACTATATACTTAAGAATATTATTAATATATTAGTATAGAATCTTTAAGAAAGGCTTACTAAATAGATATATAAGCTCTTAGTATTTACCTTTAACCTAGAGTATAAATTAGGAGTTATAAACCTAGATAATAGCCTATTTAGGAGGCTAGACTATATAGACAGAGAGGTAAAATATAATAATATCTTCCTAACCTTAGTAAGGAAGCTAGGGCTTATTACTTACCTATTAGTAAACCTTTAAAAAAGATTACTATATTAAAAAGCAATATAAAGACTATAAAAGCCTTTATTAATACTATATAAATAAATAAAGCATACCCCTTTTAGATAGAAATAAATAGCTTTACGGATAGAGATACCTTAGTCTCTAGTTAGTGCTATACTCTAAGGTGGACTAATATTCCTGCTACTATAGTAGCTATAATAACCTAATACTAAAGTATAAAGAGTAATATAGAGAATACTTAGTAAGGGGTTATCTTGGTGAGGTAGCTTGCTTATATAATCATATTACATAATAGGAGTATTACATAATATAGCTTAGGTAATTAAGGAGGTATTAAAATAGGTATTATTCCAGCTTATTAACTAGTAACTAGCTAGGTGGGGGAGAGAGGAGTTATTTATACTTATTCTAGCCCTTCTAGAGGCTTCTAT
>JAVHLV010000774.1:0-10543 GCA_036785495.1 Colletotrichum neosansevieriae
TGTCTATACTGTGGATAGAAAGGTCTAGAAAGTCCTAGAAAGCCTTACCTTTAATAAGCTTTCTAGCTAGAACTAAAAGGGTTTAAGCTATAACCTTAATATATAACTAAGCCCAAATAGGCTAAATGTCTACGCAATATACTGCGTAAGCTATTGCATAAGTAATTACGTAATAGAAGCCTCTAAAAGGGCTAGAATAAGTATAAATAACTCCTCTCTCCCCTACCTAGCTAGTTACTAGTTAATAAGCCGAAATAATACCTATTTTAATACCTTATTTATTACCTAAGCTGTCTTATATAATATTCTTATATAATATTACTACGTAATATGATTACGTAAGCGAGCTACCCCACTAAGATATATATAATAGAACTAATTAAATTAAGGCTAAATAGGCCACTAAGGCCCTTATAGTCTAGAAAAAACACCTAAAAGGTAAATCTTTTAGTAAGGTGCTATAAATACTACTTTATAAGATATTTAATAACTCTCTACCTAAAGGTTAATCTTTTAGTAAGGTATTTATAAGAGATAACTACTTAACCTCCTAAGAGGTTCTTATAGCTAGAAGTATAAAAAGCTCTATAAGTAGGGCTTTATACCTATCTCTCTTCCTTATTATTATTAACTTATAATAAGTTCTCTATAATATTAGAACTAAACCTAGTATATCAATACACTAGCTATATATAAAGTATACCTATTAATATTAATAATATATAAAAGATTATATAAGAGTTTAGTATTAATATAATTAATAAAACACCCTATTTTATTAGAAAGCCTAGATAACACGAAGAGTATATTATTAATATAGCTCTTAAGAGAGTCCTTATTTATATCCCTCTAGAGAATAACTAGATATATAATAAGTCTATATATAAATAAGTAAATATAGTATTAGAAGTTAATTAGGTTATAATACACTCTATTTATTAGCCCTTCTTTAAATAGGCTCTCTATAATACTAAGGCAGAGGCAGCCTTATAGAGCTTAAATATTAATAAGGATAGCTTATACTAAACAGAGAAAGTATTATTAATAACAGCATAACTATAAAGATATTAGCTAGCCTAATTAAATAAGGGGACTAGTAGATAAAGCAGTAATAGAGATAGTATTAGTAGTATAGATAATAGATAAAAGGGTAAGTTAATAGATATTATTATTAAACTATAAAGTTAAGGATTATAAAGCTAAAGATAGATATATATAAGTATAGCTATAGTTAGGATAGGTGGTAAGTATAGATTATATAACTAAAGGCTATATATATTATTAAGGGGCGTGGAGTTAGAAGGTCTGTTATAAAGCAGGTAAACTTACTAAATAGTAGCTAGAGGCTACACTACTACCTATATAGTTAGGTAGAACTTCTAAATATATATATATTAACTTAAGGCTTTTAATATATATATATAAAGAAAGCTTTAAGTTTTATATAAACCTTAATTTAGTGTAAATCTAACACTAATTAGTAGTTTACCTTATATATTATACTACTTAATCTTTATAGATTAGTAAGGGTATTAGTTAAAGAGGTAAAGTAATAACGTCTATGCTAGGTTTATAATCTAGTATATAAGAAACTTATCTTTATACTATCTAGGTTATTAAGATAAGAAAGATAGTTTTACTTATAGTATTAATAAAGACTAGATCTATAAGAGCTAGAAAGAACAGCAAATAATATAACTCCACCTATAAACAGACTAGAATAATAAAACTAGGCTTAAAAGATATATAGAATAATTTGCAGATCTAATTAAAAGAGATCACTTAAAATAAGTATAAACTTACTAAGAGAATCCTAAAAAACTTAAGAATTAAGTATTAAGGTATTAATAATAATAATAATAAGTTCTCCTCTCTTCTATACTCTTTCTCTCTTCTTAACTATAATCCTTTTATAATAAACCTATATACTAAGAGAGCTCTCTTAGAAATTATACTACTAAGTCCTACTTATCTTATTCTAATTATCTCTTTAAAACTCTTTATAATATTATAAAGGAGAGTCTTAATAAATAAATAAATCTACTTATATAAAAAATATATAAAATCCTATTTATAAACCCTTCTATTTAATAATTTCTTCTTAGTAAGTAATTTTACTATTAAAAAGGTTTTTTAAGTACTATTATTTTCTATTATAAACTATACCTTAATAATAGCCTTATAATCTCCTCTTTTTTATTATATTCCTTATTCTATTCTAATCTCTAATATAGCTAAAACTATTCTCTCTACTAAGATAGGTATAAGAAATTATAGTAATATAACCTTTTAAAAGTATTCTACTCTATCTATTTCTATTAATTAACTCTCTATTAGATTTAGTTTTCTCTATTATAGAAAGGTATTAAAATACTTAGAATAAGATAATATATCTATAATTATAAGTTATAATTAAGATTTAGTACTTATATTTTAACTTAGTATTTAAAAGACTTATATTTAAAGTTAGTATTTTAGATAATTAAGTTTACTATCTAATATATTAAATAAAGCTAACTCTAGTAAATCTCTTAGAGAGGGAATTATAAACTTATTATTATTATTAAAGTCTCCTATATTATTATCTAGAAGTAAGAGTTAGCTAGGTTTAGATATAAAGAGTTATATAGAAAAGAAAGGATTTTTCTTAAAGTCTTATTAGCTATATAGAATATCTTATAGAGTAAAGCTAATATTAATAGATATATTATAGAATTCTATAGTAATAGCAGAAATATATTAGTTAACTAAAGGGATTTCTATATTAATAAAGAGCTTTCTATCTCTTCTAGCTATATAGCTAAATTATAGTAATAAGATACTTTCTTAAAGAAATACTTAAATCTATTTAATATATCTAAGTCTATATATAAACCTATCTCTTTATTAGATTAAATTAACTATATAATAACTAGTTAATAGAATTATTCTAAGATATACTAGAGCCTCTATTTTATAGTACTATCTATTAAGATTATTTATAATATCTATAAATTATTAGTTACTTTTTAAATCCTATATAGAGTTTTAGTAAAAGTAATTACTATTTACTTAATCTATAATAATTATTACTTAATAACTATTACTATAATTAAGTAATAAAAAGGTAGCTATAATATCTTAAAGGTTTATTATATCTTCTCTTATTATACTAACTATATCTACTATAATTTCTATTCTAGATATCTAAGATAGCTCTTAAAGTAAAATATAGATAGAAAGTAGAAACCCTCTAATTATAAGTCTAAGAAGGCTTATAATTTTAAAGTTATCTAAGTTCTCTTATCTTATTAATATCTCTTATATATTATAGAGGTTAGAAAGATATTCTATCTTTTCTATACTCTTAATAACTAATTCTTATCTATATCTAGTTATTAGATAATCTGCTAACTATTAGTTATTTTATATATATTAAGAAACTACTAAAATAGGTTAATTATTATTTAATATAGGGTTAGCAGGCTTTATATAGTTAAAAACTGCTAAGTTACTATAGAATTTAAAGATAACTTATCTTACTAAAAAGGGAGCAAAGTATAGTAATATTAATAGTTTTATAAACCTAGAATAATTATAATACTTTAATAAATTAATTAGTTACTACTAATTATTCACTCTTTTATACTTCTTAATCTTATCTCTTATTACTATATTTTAAATAGTTAGATACTTAGATAATCCTTTATTACTTTTTAAAGCTTTAGTATAAGATATATTAGTAAATTAGATCTATAAATAAATATTCTTAAACCTAAATAGGTTAAGACTTATCCTATTAGCTAAGGAGGGCTTTAGATCTATAAATTATAAAATATATTTATTCTTCTAGTCTTTTATTACTTTTAGTACTATCTACTCTAGTATTCTCTTTCTATTTTTAAAGATCTAGCTTTAAATAGTTCTATTTAGCTTTAAAGAGATCTAATATCTTTTAAATAGCTCTTTATTTATAAAAGTTACTAATAGTTAGTTAATCTAGATCCTTTTTCTTACTTATAGAAGCTATTTTAGTAGTACTAGGCTTCTAGATTATATAAAAGATCTAAACTAGTTAACTAGGTATAAACTAGAAGCCTATAATAGAGGTTTAATATAGTAAAGGTTAATTAGATATAGTTATTTTAATAAAACTTTAATTATAATAGCTAAAACTCTATATAAGACTCTAGTTATAATATATATTAGAGTTTATAGTTTTTTCTCTGCTCTCTTTTCTAACTACTAATTATTATAAAACTAGTTTTATTTATTATATAAGTTAATTAGCAGCTCTAAAAAGACTACTTTATTTAATTTAAATACTTATAGGTAGATAAATAGTATATCTAGAGCTTTCTCTTTAAGCTAAGTAGTTATACTATTTCTTAAGCTTTTATTATTAAAGTTATCTTCTATACTTCTAATTATATAGTACTAAAAGGGTTATCTAGCTTTAATAGGTTTTATAAAATAATATATAATTACTATAATATTTATAGAGCATATTAGAGTCTTAGTCTCTAATATTCTAATAGTATTATATAGACTAGTAATAATATATTATAGTTTAAAAGGAGAGAATAACTTCTATACTATATTTAAAATCTTACTCTAATATTTAATAAGTATATATTTTATTAGTAAATTAGAGAGATATATCTAGCTAGTTATATCTTAATATTATAGAAATAGAGTTTTATATTTAATTATTAGTAGCTAATATCTTAGTTTCTCTATAGATTTAAAGCCTAATATATCTCTAATAATCTAGCTTTATACTTAGAAATAGCTCTTATTTAATTTATTAGATATAGGATCTCTTAGTTATCTAATATTAAGAGTAAAAAGCTTTAAGAATCTTAGCTTCTAAATATAGTTATCAAGAGTATTACTATTATTAAAAATAATCTTTTCTATTATAATATTTTTAAAAAGAAAACTAATAGGAGGAAAAAGTAAGTAATTTATAATCTAAATAGATAGATTAAATAAGAGTAATTATAAAATCTAAAGATATTATAGTATAGTAATTAATATTAAATATCTCCTATCTAAGAAAATAGATTAAATAGTATATATAAATATAGATAAAAAAGAGAAAATCTAGAAAACTAAAAGAATTAATAATACTCTTTTATATCTATTAATTATCTTAAAATACTAGTAATTTATTAATATTCTATAAAAGGAATACTTAACTTTTTTCTCTCTTAGCTCTTTTAGCTTTAATAAAAGTAAAGTAAACTTAAAATAAGAAATCTAATAATATATCTAATAGTAACTTAGAGTAATTATTTATAGAAAAAGAATAAAAGAAATAGTAGCTATTAGTAGCTATTAAAGTAAGTAATCTAGTTATAAAACTAGATAAATACCCTCTTCTATTCTCTAATATTAACTTCTCTTTTTCTAATAGTTATCTTTTCTTCTATTTCTTAATCTTAACTTAACTTCTCTAAACTCTTTTTCTTATATCTATAAATTACCTTCTCTTATTATAGCTAACTATAACTTTCTTATATTAGATATTAAGAATACTAATTAGCCTTATTTTTATTATTTTTCTTTAAAAGCTACTCTCTAAGTACTTAGTTATAATATTTCTATATCTTAGATAAAGTAGAATAATATATCTCTTTTTATCTAATATTCTAATAATTAGCTTTAGGTAATCTACTTTTTCTTATATTTCTTATTACTTAACTAATATCTATTATCTTTTTAGGCTATTATAAGCTTTACTTAGCTCTATCTTAATATTTCTAGTAATAAATATTTAAAAGTAGCCTTTATTCTATAAGTATTTTCTAATAAAACTATTAATATAATAGAACTAGCTTTCTAGAAAGTTTATCTTAGTAAATAAAACTTTAATTAAATATTTAAAATAACTAAGAGAACTAGTAACTTTTACTATTAAGTCTTTATTTATACCTCTATTATCTTTCTTTCTAGCTTATAGTAGATAAAGGTCTTTAAATATATAGTAGCTACTTATAGTTTATTTATCTAATTCTAAGATAGTTATAATATAATACTCTATATCTATTATAAGAAGTATATTTATACTATTAAAAACTCTATAATTAGTATTTTTATCTATAAATTATATTTTAAATATATTTTTATACTAAGCAGTTCTTATATTAACTACTTTTTCTATAAAATCTAAGAGAATTACTCTTATAATAATCTAAGTATTTATAAGTGCTATAGATATAAAATTAAGTATAATAATAAAGTAAGAAAGAGTAGAGAATTTAATAGTATTATAATAATTCTATAGTTTTAAATTCTAGCTAATACTACTATATTAGCTATATCTAAATTTAACTTTTTAATTCTTTAAAACACTCTTTATTCTTAATAAACTTAAAAGTATTATCTAGAAGCTAGATTTACTTACTTTTAGTACTCTTTTATATTAGAGCTATCTTTAAACTTTAATCTTATAGAGATTACTAACTACTTAGAGCTTTATATTATAAGTTAAGAAAAGAAAGATAGAGTAACTAAATATATCTTTATAAAATAGAGAAAAAGAGAAGAAATAATAGAAATATTCTTAAGTAGTAATAAAAATATAAAGAATTTAAATAGGTTTATAAAACTAACTTTAAATTCTATTTAAGTATAAAATTAATAAGATCTCCTTTATAAATATCTTTTTTTTTCTTATTAATAATAGTATTATATAGCTGCTTTTAGTATTAATAGCTTTATTACTATACTCTTAGTTATCTAGATATTAGTATCCTTTTTATAGATTAGTAACTATACTTTAATACTCTCTTCTCTTTTCTTTTCTTCTATTTATCCTTAAACTATTAGTTCTCTTATTTATTTAGTTTAATAATAGCTATATCTATAAAGGGGGGTTTTAATATTATTATTAAGAAGCTATAAATCTTTAATATCTTATACTTAATATAGATATTAAAGTTATTAATAGATAGATTACTATTATATTAAAAGATAGTTATTAATAGAGTAGTATATTTTAATAAGTTAATATTATCTCTTATTCTTATCCTTAAAGTTTAGAAATATTATTTCTAAAATCTTAAACCTTTAAAATATAAGAGATAAAGAAAAGAAAACTTTATAAATAAGTATAAATAGGTCTATAAATTATTAAACTAAATATTTAAGAATAAAAGAAAGATTATAAGTTTTTTAGATCCTCTATTTTAATATATTTCCTCTCTTTCTCCTTTAATATTTATAGGATTTTTACTATTAGTTTCTATTTAGCTTTTAATACTTTAATTACTATTTCTAAGTCTTTTAGATATTATCTTAATCTTATTATAGATTATAATATATTCTCCTCTTTATTTCTAATTATCTTTCTAGATATTATTAGTTTTTTATCTTCTTTTTCTAGTATATAGTTATTATACTCTTTATTTTCTAATATTAAAAAAACTTTTACTAAGTTTCTCTCTAAATTAGATCTATAAATATCTATATTACTTAGTTTCTAATATCTTTTAGATACTTAAATAAATTTCTAAAGTTAATTTCTACTAAATATTCTATCTATAATCTCTTTTTCTATTAATATTACTAATTAATATAATAGAGTATTAAAAATATATAATAAGATATAAAAGGAGCCTTACTAATAGTAGTTAAGCTTTTTAATAGAAGATTTATTAATAGGTCTCTTAATATTAAATACTAGAACTAGATTACCTACTTCTAGCCTCTTTCTTCTTATTATCTACTTATATTAATTATTACTATACTCTATAATCTTCTTATATTAACTCTTAATTATCTTTTTAGCTTACTTTCTATCTTTATTAAGTTATAAAAATGCTTATAGATATATTTAAACCTCCTCCTCCTATATAGTTACTAAATTCTAATTAAAAACCCTCTAGGTTAGTATTAAGATCTTAATAGATATAATAGGTTTAAATCTATATAAAAGGTAGAAAGAGCTAAAGCTAGTTAAAGTATAAATACTTAATTAGTCTATAAATAGAGTAGTAGGTAAATATAGTTAAGAGTTAATATTCTTCCTTCTTCTAGTCTATATTAATAAAAATAAGTAATAGGCTAATAACTAGTCTTAATTAGTCTATTAGCTCTTAGATTATAAACTAATATTACTTTCCTCCTTATACTATATCTTTTATTAAACTTAATAATAATACTCTTATTTTCTAAACCTCTATTAATAATAATTTCACTATATAGCTTATATTAATAGATAACCTCCTTTTAAATAAACTTTATAATCTTAGCTATAGTTACTTATCTAAGCTATTATACTTTAAGCTATTTAGTAAGCAGGTTCTAAGTTTCTATAAAGTACTATTTACCTACTCTCTATATATCTAATAAAATCCTTATAAAGAGTAATCTCTTTAGTAAACTATAAGTTCTTATATTATCTATATATTAAGCTCCCTTCTTCTAGTAATTAGAATAACTTTTTAGAGACTTTTTAACTTCTAAATATATATTACTCTATATATAATAGTTAGATAATCTCCTTATTATAGCTTACTTATCTCTATAACTACTTTTCTTATAGGCTTTAGTAATTAGCTTCTTTTTCTATTTAAAGTTATTTATAATTTATCTTAGTATTAGCTTTTAGTTTATTAGTCTAGTAAAAAGTAGGCAGTTTTAAATATAATAGTCTATAGCTCTAACTTTAAAATTATAGTATCTAATAGGTTAAATTCCTAGAAAGCACCTTTATATTATTAAATAGTAAATAATCTATTAAGAATATACTAAATAGGTCTGTAAATTATTAAAAAGAGTATCTAGAATAGTTATTATACTATTAATAATTTCCTATATATCTTCTATAAGAACCTCCTCTACTTATTATATATTACTATATTATTATACTTAATTAAAAAAGAAACTAGTCTTAATATTAATAAAGAAGATCTATAAATTAATCTAAGAATTAATTTCTCCTTCTACTTCTTTATTAATTATATTTAAAAAGCTTTAGGGTTTCTATAAGAGGCTATCTACTACTATATTCTATATATTATAGATATATTATACCTTAAAGTTAAATATTTAAATCTATATAATCTATTAAATAATAAAAGCTCTTAGAAGGTTTATAGCTACTCTATTTAGTTATATAACTAAAGTCTAGATATCTATTTCTAAAATAAAGTATCTTTTATATAGGTAATTATATACTCTCTTTAAGGCTTTTAGAATATTATATAGTTTCTTTTTTTTAGTATTATAAAATAGTTCTAGTTCTAACTAAGTGCTACTCTTAAAATAAGAAACTATATATTAGTTATTAATAAATTAGCCTAGAACTCTATTCTATTTTATATTACTAGTATTAACTATAAGATATATATCTTCTCCTCTAAAGCTATAATTTAAAGTAATAAGAATTAGAGCTTTAGTAAGTATTAACTTTAAGATATCTATTACTATTTTATATTTCTCTTTTTAATAAAAAGAGATATCCTTTTTAAGTAAATTAGTAAGTAGCTTTATAATAATTAAATAGTTTTTTATCTAAAATCTATAAAATATTATAATTTCTAGAAAAGCTCTTAACTCTATTAAGTTAGTATAAGTAATCTATTTATAGATCTTAACTATCTTTACTTCTTCTAGATAATATCTATTAGTACTATAAATATAGCTAATAATTATTACTACTTTCTAAGCCTATTAAGACTTAACTACTACTATTATATATTCTACTAGCTCTAAATTAACTAAAACCTTATTAATATTCTATAAATATTTTAAAATAAATCTATAAATCTCTAAATAAAACTTAATCTCTTTTTTATTATACTATAAAGTTAGTTCTTTAATAGTAATATTATTAAAAAAGGCCTTATAATAACTAGATATAAAGTTATATAGAATTCTAATTATAACTCTTATAAATTATATAACTAAATTTATTACTCTTTAAGGCAAAATATATATATATAGTAGTTAAATAAGTAAGGTAAATATAGTTAAGTCTCTGCTTATAGAGTTTAAAAAGACTTAGTTATATTTTAAGAAGAAGTCTAAAAGAGATAATAACTAGTATATAGTAAAATCCTCTATAAATTTATTTATAGAGGGGGATAATACTATAACTTAAATTATAACTATATTTTTCTTTATTATAGAGTTAATAAGTCTAATCTTACTATCTTTTTTATATATAAGGAAGAATAGATTATAATATATTATATAACTCTGCTCTAGGATTCTCTTTTCTAGTATATCCTTTAAAATTATAATAATATTCTATTCTAACTCTCTTAATATTAGAATTCCTTTTATTTATTATACTTTATATAAAATTATCTATATTATTTATAGGAAAGTAATAAAAGGGTAGATAGAGCTATAATAAGCAGATTTCTAAGCTAAAGCTTTCTCTCTTACTATTAAAATAGCTATAAAAAGCTTCTTTTCTTTAAATTATAGATAATTAATAGTTTTTAGAATAGCTTCTAGCTAGATCTTTATAAGTCTTATTTCTAGTTTAATACTTAAAAACTTTAATATAATTAGACTAGTAAATAGAGTATTAAGATCTAGCTTTATA
>JAVHLV010000775.1:0-10522 GCA_036785495.1 Colletotrichum neosansevieriae
ATAGTAGGTTCTATATATAAAAGGAGTTACTAGATATATAGCTTACTAGAAAGCTAATAAATATATATAGTATAAGCCTCTTATAGTGTTATTACTTAAGTTAAGCTTCCTTTATTATAGTAAATACTTTGCAGCTATAGGTATATAGGTGTGAGAGGTTAGGGTATATATAGTTAGTAGACTTATTTACCTAGAAGTGCTTATAGAATAGCTTATAGGGTGTTTACTAGCCTCTTGCTACTATAGGTATATAGTTATATAGATAGGTAGATAACTTTATTATCTCAGACTATAGTATATCTAGTAGCTTTGCACCTATTACTATAGCTCTTATATGCTCCTTAATTATAGTACTAACTTATTCTGCTCTGCTATTCTAGACTTAAGTGTTAGTAGTAGAGGGCTTAAGGCAGATACCTTATGCCTTAATAGTAGTAATAATATATAGGTGTTTTATAAGCTTAAGGTCTGTTTTAATTACTCTCACCCATACTCTATACTATATTAAAAGTATTATTAAGTAGTCCTTAATTACTATAAGGAGCTTGTCTATGCCTTATTATATAAGGTAGAAGTTCTAGGTATATACTATAGGTTAATCTGTTATAAGCAGCACTAAGTAATACCCTTTATAGTCTTTGTTATAGTTATAGAAGTCCAGGATAATATACTTACCTGGCTCTATGTGCTTAATAGACTTTTATAGTGCTTATTATACTTAGTAGCAAACCTTACCCCTACTATAGGCGTTATAGTTAATTATTATAATAGGCTTTCCCCCTTAAATAAGGTAGACTTCTCTTATACTATTTAAGAGGTATTAAATAGCTTCTAGGCCTAGATATCTAAGATGCTAGTGCTATATTATAGTATTCCTGCAGATAGGTTATTGCTTTGTTATTATATTATATATGTATATATAGTGCTTAGCTAGGGGTTACTAAGCGCTTATAAGAAATATAGTACCTATCTTATTCCTTTTACTATATAGTAGGGCACCCTCTAAGGTCTCCCTATATTTAAGAACCTGCTAGTAATACCTCTTATCTAATATATAGAGATAGGTGTGATCTGATCTTTAAAGATAGTTATTTTATGGGCTTATATCCTACTAGATACTATATTAGTATAGCTTTCTAAGTGATATGAGGTTGCTTATAAACCTATAGCAGAGTGCTATATTATATAGTTATAGGTATATTATGCTTCTACTATGCTCCTTTACTTTAATATTAACTGTACTATATCTCTTAATAGGGACCTAGTATATACCTGCCTATAGGAAGTTACTAGAGACTGCTCTAGTAAGTATGGTAAACTATGAGGTATTATTAAATATATATATTATTACTCTAAAGTCTAGGATAGCAGAGTTATAGAGTTAGTAGTTATTTAACTATATATAAAATGCAGACTTTAGGATCTCTCTATAGTAGCTATATAGTTATTTATCCTCTATATACTATCTGCTACTTAGTTTAAGCTTATAAATATGCTTTATAAGCTCCTTATTATTATTAATATGCTTCTCTACTAAGTAGTAGAGGGATTTGCTTCTCTAAAGGCACTCTAGGTATAGTTCTTTAAATATAATCTAGTATTTAGCTAAGGGGTAGTAGCTATAGCAGGCTGGGCAGAGACCCTTTTTATTAGTTATTTGTATAGTTATAGGTACCCTCTTATAGCCTTTAGGTGCTATAGGTTGCTCTCCTCTATGCACTTAGTGTATAGCAGGTCTTTGCTTCTTAGACGCTTCTAAGTTATCCTTAAATATAGCGTTCTTATTATCTCCTAGTATAGTAGGGCTAAATGCTTCTCAGCCTGTTTTAGTATATAGGTTAGCTATTTTAAATATATTAAGGGTAACTTAGATATTTTTTAGTATATCTTCTATAGTGAGGGAGCTAGTATTTATATATAATTATACTATTATTTAATATATATAGATCTAGGTGTTTAAACTGCTATTACTGAGAGCTATTATAAAGTCTGTGAACTACTAGTTAGGCTCCTTTACTTATATAAGGCTGCTAGCCTGCACTTTAGTAATAGCTTTCTCCTACTTTATAAGCTATTCCTCTATATTATGCTTTATAAGTAGCTTCTTATATGCTAGGAGGTCTAGAGTTATAGTGTAACTGCTTCTAACTGCAGCCTTATACTTATGAGCGTTAATACTGATACTCTTATAGAGTATATATATCTAGTAGTTAATACTCTTATTTATAGTATAATATAGGTATAGGAGATCTGGGTGGATATTATTATAGATCTAATCTTAGAGTATATATTATTGCTTCTTATATGCTTTATAATACTTATCTCTGAATATATAGTCTACTTAGTAAGCCTGGTATAGCTTATAATTTGCCTTTAATAGGTCTATAATTATATTAGTATATGTGGTGGTTATATTATTATTTAGTAGTATAACTGCTATGCTATTTGCTATACTACCTATAGGGTGGTTAGAGATATCTAAAACAGTTAGCTCTATAATCTTGCCTCTAAAGCAGCTTTAGAGCATACTATCTGCATTTAGAATAGCAGTATATAGGTTAATACTATCCCATAGTTTAAGGCTAGACACCTTTATATATAGGAGATTAATCTAGAGGATCTAGTTACTATATCTGTATAGCTAAAAGGCAGTTATAGTAGTTATTATCTTATAATTAAGGTTTTAGAGTGGTATTTATAGCAATATAGTATATATCAGACTGTTAATTATTAAATTAGGCGTAATTATATATATATTTATAATACTATAGTATGTGTGTGATTCTACGTATTCCCCCTTATTTAGGCGCATTCTAACCCCTTTTTCCTGTGCACACCCCGGTTGCAGTTAGCGCACCCGGGCCGCTTTGGGCCCGCGCGCAGAGCCGGACTAACCTCGCGCCCGACTCGCACTGCGCGTTCCGGACCCTATAATCTGACAAATGCTCCTCTTATATATTATTAAGCCTCTGAGGTATCACTTATACTCTTAAATTACTACTTATACCTCTAATCTATATGCAGCTTAATATTATACTATATATAGCCTGCTTATTATAGTGAGGTGTTATTTATAGTTATAATACTCCTCCTTACTAAGAACTTAGTTTATATATATATTAAACCCTCTTAGTATAATCCTCTATAGTAGTATTAGCTCTAAATAGCCTTATACTACTTCTCTTATAGAGTTATTTAAAGATTATCCTTTTAAGTAGCTTTATAAGTAGGTTAGCTATATTATCTACTAATAATATATACTTAAAGTTAACCTTACTATATTTAATAACCTCTTATATAAAGTGGTTATAAATCTATATATACTTTATATAGTTATTTATAGACTCTCTCTTTATAAGTATAATAGCTTCTATATTATTAACCTATATATAAAGGGGTTTTCTAAGCTCTACTCTAAGTTTACTTAGGAAATTATATATCTAAAGTGCTTTTAATATAGTAGATAATACTATATAGTACTTAGCTTTAGTTAAGGATTTAGAGACTATTACTTATTATTATAATCTCTATAATATAGACCTATTAGCTATAAAGAAGATCTATTCTATTATTAAGTATACTATATTCTTATAGCTAGTATAGTTACTATTAATATAGCTATAAAGACTCTATTTATTTAGGTCTCTAGCTTTATATTTATTATTATAACTTCTTATAAAGGAGGGGTATATACTAAGATACTATATTAAGCACTTTACGCCCTTTTTATATAACTTATTAGAATAATAGGAGAACCTAGCCTATAGTTCTATATTAAAGGAGAGGTTTAGCTATATTATAAGCACTCTAAAGCTAACTTTACCTAATACTCTCTAATACTAGTTTTAGAGATCTAGATCTAGTAAGGTCTCTATATTAGAAACTATAAAGTTAAGCGCCCTAGACTTAATAAATATCTTTATAGATCTAATCTCTGCTCTAAATTCCTATACTATATTAGCTAAGTATATCTCTTAGTTAATAATAGTTCTCTAATACTTCTTATTAAAGGTAAGTTAAATACTAAGGAAGTTATTAAGTACTCTAAGGTTATTAATCTTAATCTCTTTACTTATATATTTATAGATTATATCTAGAGTAGCTTCTGGTCTTATTACTAGAATATTATTAATATATATTACTATTATAATATCTAGAGCTCTATTATAGAAAGTTATATTATCTAAGTATAGTAATATAAATTCTATATACTAAAGAATCTTTTATAACTTCTTCTATTATTATCTCCCACTCTATTATAGCCTATATAGAGCTTTATAGAGTTTAATAACTTACTCTTAATCTCCTTTATAACTAAATATAGCTATAAGGCTGCTATATTATAGATTTATAAAGAACTCCTTAATTAAAGGGAAAGGTATTATATAGACTGCCTCCTCTAGCTCTCTGTTTAAATATATACTAATAAAGTCCTATTACTATATAGAATATCCTTTTTGCTATATATAGGCTAATAGGATCTGCTATAATACTATTTAAAATATTAAGGTATATATCTAGGTAAAGTCTTATCTAGAGACTTATAGAAAGCCTCTTACTATAATCTATACTTTATACTTTATAAGCTTATTATAAGCTTTCTTATATTTCTAAATCTATTTAGCTATTAGTTAGAGGCCTTATAGTGCCTCCTCCTTATTAATAAACTATAATACCCCTTTTTCTATAAGCCTATATATCTTAGTAAATACTGCTTTAACCTACTCTAACTAGTTATTTATAGATCTATTTTATGCTTCTATAATAGTTATTAGATCTATATAAAGCTATAAACTTATTTCCTAATTATTTATAAAGGGGTTAATTATAAAAGCTATAGTATAAGTATAAGCTATACTCTCTCCTCTTAGAGATCTAGTCTCTCTAATTTATAGATATACTTTATATATCTACTCTATAATTCCTTATATATAGCTCTAAGACTATAGGTCTTAACTAGGTAATAGTATTTACTAGTATTTCTCTAGCTCTATTATAGATTTATAAAAGATAATATTAGAGCAGATAATAATCTTATTCTGTTTTAGTATCTATATTCTATATACTTAGTCTCTATAATAACTAATAAGAATACTTTTCTCTATATATACTGCTATCTTTTTGCTCTTAACCTAGACTTCTAGATTAATATAAGTAAAGCAGACGCTTTTAATAACCTATAACTAGCTTATATTAAATATATAGTCTCCTTCTAGGCTTAATAACTTATTATAGAGTGCCTAAATAGATATCTTATCTATAATAGCTATAGTATAAAAGTAGCTAATAATATAGACTGCTACTATAAGTAAGTATAGCTATAAATCTACTAAAACCTCTAAATTAATACTTAAAGTATATATCTTATCTAGAATAATCTAAATTATATACTCTACTATACTATTCTGCTTATATATATATAGTAGTAATAACTCTATCTTTATTCTATTATTCTATAATATAGCTTTAAAGTAAGTTACTATAAACTTCCCTATATTATCTATATAGATAACCTTTACTACTATACTAAAGGCGTTCTTTTACTCTTAGAGATAAATCCTTAACTAGTATACTAGCTTATCCTTTATATTTATAAAGATAATTACTTAGAAGTATATTTTATTATCTATAACTAGTAAGAAGTATTTAAAGTACTTTACTAGCTTTACCTCTCTAATATTAATATAAAGAATATCTTCTGCTTTCTCTATATAGTGCCTTAGTATTTATAGAAAGTATCTTAGACTCTTTAAGAGATTATAGGTTTTATAGAGTTATAGAATCACTAACTTAGGGAATATTATATAGCTCTTTATTATTTATATAGTCTTTTTTATTTCTCTAAAATCTAGGTAACTAAGTCTTCTATACTAGAGCTTAGATTTAGTTTTCTGCTATATAGTATATATTATCTATATACCTAAATCTCTCTTATATATTATATTAAGGTTAAAACCTCTTTAGTATATATTAAGCGTTATAAATACTTATCTATTAGCTCTAATAAGCTTATTCTTATTAAGATAACCTCTACTAAGGTAAAGCCTCTCTCTACTAAATATATTAATAGGGAAACTTAGTATATATAATATATCTTATAATTATATTAACTCTCTATTATTAAAATATAGTATAACTATTTCTATATACTTAGAGTAGATAAAACCTCCTCCTATATATATTATATATAGAGTTATTAACAGAGTATACTTATTATTATTATACTATAATATATTATTTATTATATATATATTTATACCTATATTCTATAACTAAATACTATTACTTTACTTAACTGTTCTTAAAATAGTCTCTTCTCTTTTAGTGTTCTCAGATATAGTTTTATATACTAAGTATATTTTAAGATTACTCTATGCTACCTAAAAGTTATTTAAGTCTATAAAGATATAGTAAACTTACTCTATTATCTTCTAACTCTCCTTTATAGACTTCTTCTTAGATATATCTATCTTATTATTGCTCTTTTATAGTATTAATAGACTTTTATTATTAGTTTTATAGATAGAGTATACTTACTATATAGTATTAATATAGCTATAACTATAATAATTATAGCTTATATAATTCCTCTTCTTAGACTCCTTTTTAGTATCTTTCTTAGATACTTTATCTATTATTTATATAATAAGTATAGACTTTACCTTACTAGTTATATAAGCTTTATTCTAGAGGTTTATAATAAGTCCTTTAACTATTATTATAGATCTATTATAATGCTTTAACCTCTAGTAAATAGCCTAGTTATAGTACTGCTCTTTAGCTTCTTAGATAAATACTTAAATAGTATCTTTAAAAGAGATAGTACTGCCTATTTATTAATATCTATATTATAGCTTGCTAAACTTTAAGATATATAATATAGAGTTGCTCTTTATAAGTTTAAGAGTATATATCTAGTTTTATATTTATCCTCTTAGAATAATATCTATGCTAGTATATATCTATATAAGAGTGTTTTAAATCTTAGAACCACTCTATATATATACTATAAGGGATAAAGACCCTTCTATAAAGTTATTATATATCTTAATTATAATCTGGAGATCCTCTACTAAGGTTAATATATCTCTAAGAGCTACTCTATAAACTGCTATTAAGATTTATACTTATATTAACTATATAATCTAATTTATAGGTCCTTTTAGGTATAGATCCTTAGGGAACTTTATTTTAAGGCTCTTAAACTGATCTAAATCTGGTTTAGAAGTCTTATTAGATATCTATATTATTAGTGGAGCATCTATTATTATAATATCTAAATAGCTAGTCTCTTTCTATATATTAAAGTGGGAGTAGGCTGGACTTGCTAGGGTCCTTAATAGTAGCAGCACTATTAGAGAGGATATATTTCTGCTACTATTATTAACCACAGGTAGTGCTAGAGTAGTTATTAGATTATAGGGTCTGGAACGCGCAGTGCGAGTTGGGCGCGATGTTAGTCCAGCTCTATGCATGGGCCCAAAGTGTCAGATTATAGGGTCCGGAACGCGCAGTGCGAGTTAGGCGCGATATTAGTCCGGCTCTGTGAGCAGGCCCAAAGCAGCCCAGGCATGCTAACTGCAACCGGGATATGTGCAGGAAAAAGGGGTTAGGATATACCTAAATAAGAGTAAATATATAGATTTTATATATATACTATAATATTATAAATATATATATAATTATACCTAATTTAATAATTAATAGTTTAATATATACTATATTACTATAAATACTACGCTAATACTTTAATTATAAAATAATAACTACTATAACTGCCTTTTAGCTATATAGATATAGTAATTAGATCCTCTAGATTAACCTCCTATATATAAAGATATCTAGCCTTAAACTATAGGATAGTATTAACCTATATATTGCTATTCTAAATATAAATAGTATGCTCTAAAGCTACTTTAAAAATAAGGTTATAAAACTAACTATTCTAGATATCTCTAACTACTCTATAGATAGTATAGTAAATAGTATAGTAGTTATATTACTAAGTAATAATATAACTACTATATATACTAATATAATTATAAACCTATTAAAGGTAAATTATAAGCTATACTAGGCTTACTAAGTAGATTATATATTTAGAGATAAGTACTATAAAGTATATAAGAAGTAATAATATATATTCTAAGACTAGATCTATAATAATATCTACCTAGACCTCCTATATCTATACTATACTATAGATAAAAATATTAACTACTAGATATATATATTCTATAAGAGTATTAGTATTAATACTTATAAGTATAAGACTATAGCTAGAAGTAGTTATACTATAACTCTAGACCTTCTAGTATATAAGAAGCTACTTATAAAGTATAATATAGAGAAATAGCTTATAAAGTAGGAGAAGGCTATTACTAAAGTATAAGCTAGTAGCTTTATATAAGTAAAAAAGCCTAACTAGTAGTTTATAGATTTTATAATAGCTCTTAGTAATAGTAGTTTAAATACTTAGATCTATATATACTAAATAATAGTATAATTATATATAAATACTAGCTTCCTTACTATAGGAGATATATTAAAAGATATCTAAGTTACCCTTAATATATTTAAAATAGCTAATCTATATACTAAAATAGGCTAAGAAGTATTTAGCTCTATTATACTAAAAGATAATAAAAATACTATATCTAAGAATAACTTAGAAGTATCTAAGAAGTAAAGACCTGTTATATACTAAGTATATAGAGGAGAGTAATTTATAGTGCCTAAAAGCTATAAAGGGGTATTTATAACTATATAAATAACTAATAAAAAGGGCCTCTATCTAGCTTATTATAGCTACTACCTTTTAGCTAAGTACTAGATTATATTTAAAGAACTATATTTAGAGCGCTTTTAGAGAAGTAAATCTCTCTACTACTTAATAGAGAAGTATATTAATAATAATAAGGAGCTTATAAAGTATATTTATAAGCTTAAACTAAGTAGTAGATAGTATATAGAGGATAAATAACTATATAGCTGCTATAGAGAAACCTTTAAGTTTATATTTTATATATAGCTAAATAACTACTAACTTTATAACTTTGCTATTTTAAACTCTAGAGTAATAATATATATATTTAATAATACTTTATAGTTTACTATACTTACTAAAGTAGCTTCTAGTAACTTTCTATAGGTAGATATATACTAGGTTTCTATTAAGAAATATAGTATAATTAATATTAAGATAAAGAGATATAGTAGAAGCATAATATATCTATAACTATATAATATAATGCTCTATTATAGATTTATAAGTAACCTTATATTACTTAGAAAGCTATACTAGTATAGTATCTAGTAGGATATAAGCCTATAAAATAACTATCTTTAAAGATTAGATTATACCTACTTCTATATATTAGATAAGAGGTATTACTAATAGGTTCTTAAGTATAGAGAGATCTTAGAGGGTGTTTTACTATATAGAGAAAGGAATAAGATAGGTATTATATTTCTTATAAGCACTTAGTAACTCCTAGCTAAGCACTATATATATATATATAATATAATAATAAAGTAATAACCTATTTATAGTAGTACTATAATATAGTACTAGTATCTTAGATATCTAGGCCTAGAAGCTATTTAATATCTCTTAAATAGTATAAGAGGAGTCTACCTTATCTAAGAGGGTAAGCCTATTATAATAATTAACTATAATACCTATAGTATAGATAAGGTCTGCTACTAAGTATAATAAGCTCTATAAGAGTTTATTAAGTGTATAGAGCTAGGTAAATATATTACTCTAGACTTCTATAATTATAATAAAGGCTATAAAGAGTATTACTTAGTACTATTTATAATAGATTAACTTATAGTATATACTTAGAACTTCTACCTTATATAATAAGGTATAGATAAGCTCCTTATAGTAATTAAGGACTACTTAATAATACTCTTAATATAGTATAAAGTATATATAAAGGTAATTAAAATAGACCTTAAGCTTATAAAGTATCTATATATTATAGCTGTTATTAAGGTGTGAGGTATTTACCTTAAGCTCTCTACTACTAACACTTAAGTATAAAATAGCAGAGCAGAATAAGTTAGTGCTATAATTAAGAAGTATATAAGAGCTATAGTAATAGGTATAAAGCTACTAAATATATTATAGCCTGAGATAATAAAGTTATCTACCTATCTATATAACTATATATCTATAGTAGTAAGAGGCTAGTAAATACTCTATAAGCTATTTTATAAGCATTTCTAGGTAAGTAAGTCTGCTAACTATATATACCCTAACCTCTTATATCTATATATCTATAGCTATAAGGTGTTTACTATAATAAAAGAAGCTTAACTTAAGTAATAATACTATAAGAGGCTTACACTATATATATTTATTAACTTTCTAATAAGCTATATATTTAGTAACTCCTTTTATATATAGAACCTGCTATATATAGAAGTATTTACTATATATAATATAATATTTAATAAGAAGAAGTTTTTTAATAGTAACTTAAAGAGGCTTGCTAAAGAGTTTTAGTATATA
>JAVHLV010000776.1:0-10522 GCA_036785495.1 Colletotrichum neosansevieriae
CCCTAACCCTAACCCTAACCCTAACCCTAACCCTAACCCTAACCCTAACCCTAACCCTAACCCTAACCCTAACCCTAACCCTAACCCTAACCCTAACCCTAACCCTAACCCTAACCCTAACCCTAACATTCTTAGTACTTAATATAAAAAGAATTAAGAAATATATCTACTTTAACTTATTTCACTAAGATTACTACAAAAGATTACTAGAAAAAGAATATCATAGAAATATTAAATACTATATATAATAGCTATATATATATTAGTTTATATTATTAGCTTCTATTTATACTACTTAATCTAAAACAAACTAAGAGAAATATTTATATTTACTTATTATACTAAGATTACTTTTAGAGACTACTATTATAGATTACTACAAAAAGTTAGTACAAAAAGAGTATTATAAATATATTTAATACTATATAAAATAGCTATATATATATATACTAGTTTATACTCTTAGCTTCTATTTATACTACTTAATAATAATAAAAACTAAGATAAATACTTTTTTTTTTTACATATTCCACTAAGATTACTACTCTTAAATTAACATAGACTAGTATAAATATATATTAGATCTGGGCTTAAATAATCAATATATATAATATATTATAAGCTGGACGTTAATATATAAATATTAACATATCTATCACTCTATAACTAATAGTATTAAGCTATATATAGGCCTACACCAGGCTATATAACTACTTATATATAACTGCTTATTATAGTGCTTATTTTGCTGCTTTATAGGTTATACTATTAATATAATAGATATAAAAAACACATATATAGAAGACTTTCTATAAATATTTTATTTTATATATAATAGCTATATATCTAAATATATTATTAATATAGTTAAAAATCCTATATATAATAGTCCGAGGTTTAGTTTTTATTCTTACTACTTAATATATAAAGAATAAAGAAAAATACTTGCTTTAATATATTTTACTAAGATTACTATAAAGGATTACTACTAAGAACTATAACTCTTAAAATCATATATTATTTAAAATAAAATAAAGAATAATAATAATAATAAGAGTTATAATTATATATAGATATATATATTACTGTCTATTAGTATAGATACCTAGAAGTATAGTATTCACACTATACCTATAGGCTTAATTACCCAAACCCACTTAGCCTATAGATACTACCTATAACTACCTACCTATCTTATAGATATCTATAGGACCTGCAGGCTAGGTAGTTACTAACCCTTAATATTAGTAGGCAATATAATACTATATACTGCTTAAGCTTCCTTTTTTTAATACTTCACTATCCTGCTTTATTAGGAGTAGTTTAGTATCCCCTCTATAACCTCTCTCTAGATTTAGATATATATTAAAATTATTATTACTAATAATAATTCCAGGGCATAATTATATAAGCAGGGTTTTGGGCAGTATATCACACAGTTATACCCTATAATCTTTATAACTTTTTAATACCTTTTTATGTTATCCTATATTTAAAAAGGTAAAAGGAATAATAAAACTATTATATTTATTTTTCTGTTTTTAAATCAGAATTAGTAAGATACTTATATATTTTATATTTACTTATAATAAAATTAAAACCTAGAGTTATAAGCTAGGGTCAGAACAGGCAAAGTAATAATAATAAGCTTAAACTATAATAACACAGACTAATAAAGGCACCTCTTTTATTATATTACTAGGCTAGGCTATAACAGACTTCAGTTATAGGTTCCTAGATAAAGACTAATAGCATAGTAATATAAGAGTTAAAGGTAACTATATTAGAAGGCCACTTTCTAAAATAAGATAAAGGTCTAGTTTATATACTAGTGAAAACACAGGTTTAAGATATCCCCTTTATAGATATTATAGGATATAATAATATACACACACTTCTAGCTAGAAATATTATATACTTCTAGTAAGAGTTATATAGTTTATAGATAGGCTATACTAGTATATATAGCTAATATATCTTAGTAAGGGTATAGCATTTATAGTAGGGGATAATAATATAAGTATAATAGGGAGATACCCTATATAACATTTATAATGCTATCTCCTATAAGCTATTAGTATACCTTAGATATAGAAAAGAGTATATCTAGAAATAGATATAGTATGCTATTTACCTTAATAGTAACTCTATTATTAGTATTAATATTATAGAGTAAGCTAAGATTAGATAGAGTGATTATCTAAATAACTAGTCTTTATATTCTATATATAGAGATATAGGTTACTCTTAGTACTAGATAGAGGCTATTATCTAGAAATAGGTTAAATAGTTCTAAGCTAACACTACTTCTATTAGAGGAGCAGCCTCTACCTAGTATAAGATAGAGATATTATAAGGATAACAGCTTTAAGATATTAATACTATTATAGAGGTTATATATATCTAGGTTCCTTAAAAGCCTAATAGAATCTAATACTAAGGTTAGATATATAGCCTTATATAGGCTAATATTAAGGTTAAAGATTAGGTCTACTTAACTACCTTATATAATATCTATAAAGATTACCCTAAATAAGGTAAGTTATTTTACTATATTATTTTCTAGTAAATTAAGCAGCTACTAAAGCCTCTATCTAATCTTATCTATATCTGAGATAGTAATATTATCTAAGTACCTAGCTAGGAGGATAGGGAGAAACCTTAGAGAGGTGCTATATATACCTTTAAGAATATAACCTCTATTAAGCTACTAGATAATTTCTATCTTCCTATCCTTAAAGATCTTATCTTTCTTAGTTATAGATTATATATTAGAACTAAGAGATATAAATATAAGCTTATCTAATATTTAGCAGTTATAATAAGCTTAGAAGGGTTTCTTAGATATAGTTTTATATAGAAGGAAGTTAGCTAGGCACTATTAATAGTAAAAGAGATCCTCTACTCCCTTAAACTAGAAAGAAAAAGCAATAAGGCTAGTAAAGTTATTAGCAGCTTAGAAAAAGTAAAGACTGCTTATAACTAGAGTAGTATACTATAATAATAGGAGGTCTATATATCTCTTTATACTATTTATAATAAGTATATCTAAAAGAGAAGTAGTCTTATTCTATATAGCTAGCTACTATACTTTAGCTTTAAACTATTTAACTAGGTTAGACATAGCAGCTATTATTACTATAATATATATTACTAGTATAGTACCTATAGCTATTCCTGCTCCTACTACTCCTATTACTGCTACTAATACTAGTATTAATAATAATAAACAGGATTCTAAGATTAACTATAATAATAATAATAAAGTTAGTAGAGCTATATTTTAGGTAGTAAGTATACTATGCTCTATTAAGGAGGCTTTAGTAATAGCAGACTTACTTAGTAATATTAGTATAGAGCTAAGCTATCTGCTCTTATATCTAGAGATATCCTTATCTAGCCTCTATAATACTATAGTTTTACTAAATAGGTATAGTCTCTTAGTAACCTTTAACTATAACTAGTCTACCTTTAGAGATATTAATAAGTAAAGGGTAGCAGATACTAAATTTATAGTCCTTAACTAGCTACTACTCTAAATATTATAAAACCTAGTTTCTAGAATAACTATACTACTAGGCCTATAGAGAGGCTTTATCTGAGATTCTAAGCTGAGATAAGCATATATCTATATTATATAATTAGCCTTCTAGAATACTAAGGTAAATACTAGGAGAGGGGATTTATCTAACAAGCTGCTATTATTATATATCTTAGCAGCTCTATTAGCAGCACTAGATAGAAGCTAAACTAGAAGAGCAAGCTATATAATAGAAATATACTTCTCTTAGCTATTATTTACTTAATATTACTAATAAGTAGGTGCAGGGGGTTCTAGTTATAGGATATAAATAATAGCAGACTAGCAAAAGTAGGCTCTAATATTTATAGCTTAGTAGTATATTAAAGGTATTAGCAGGACCACTTCTCTAGGATAGGAGTAGAAGGTTAAATAGGTAATATCTATAGTATCTAGAGTTCTAGAATTAAGTACTAGCTTCTAGCTTAGATAGACCTTATAGCAGGGTTAAATATATACTTAACTAGGAGATTACTAATAGTTATTCTAACTATTCTTACTAGGCAGATCCAGCTAGCTAATTTATTATTTAAATCTTTCCCTTAATATTAGATATATAGTAAGCTAAGCCTTTAGCTTATCTAAGATAAGCATATTAACTATAAGTTAGAATAAGTGCTATATAAATATATCTAGATATACTATCTTCTACTCTCTAAAGGAGAATAGTAACTCTACTATACTACTACTAGATATTTAATCTAAAGGATAGTATATAGAGTAGCTAGAGGAGATTAATATAGCTATACCTAGTAGTCTAGAAAACCAATTAGACGCCCTATAATAAACAGCTAGAAACTTAAACAGATCCTCACTATAGTAGTGGATAGTAGAACTACTAGGAAAGTAGTAACTTAGGTTTACTATATTATAAGGACCCTTACTTATTTTAATACTAATAAGGTTACTATACTAATATAGGATATTATAGTATTAGATAGAATATTAATAGCATACTAGTTCTATATATTATATAAGTTTATAGGCCCTCTAGCTCCTAGCTTTACTGCTACTAATACTAATTTTTATAAAACCTAGATATATAGCTACTAGATAGCTAGTAAGAGACTTAGAGTGCTTAGATAGTAACTACTTAAGATTAGTATTAGCTAACTAGATTATTATATTACTTAGAGAAATTAATATAAGAATAGGCTGCTAGGGTAATTTAGATATAGGGCCTATTAATAGGGTTATAGTAGTTCTAGAAGGAGATAGAGAATAAGGGTTCTAGGAAGCACTATTAAGAAACGCTATAGCAGCTAGGGCTAGGAACTTATTAATAGCATAATAATAGCCTTCTATCTTAATTATAGCTATTAGCAGGTTATTAAACTAAGAGTTTAACACTTACTATAAAGGCCTAATATACTATAAAACAGTTATAAGGAAACCCTTAATATTAAGAATATTAGAGTAGTTATCCTAGAACTCTATATTAGATACTAGTAGTAAGTATAAGCACTCCACTTTAGAAGTAGCTGCTAAGAGTTAACTAAGAGTAAGAAGCTAATAAGCAGCCTCTAACTTATATAATATAAACTAGGTTAAGAGGGATTTATTTATCTCTAAGTTAACTACTAATAAGAGTGCTATAGAGAAAGCAAAACAAAGATAGCGCTATATAACAGATAAACAGGGTCCACTCTCCTATATTAACTAGTTAGGAGGTGCTAGAATAGTAACAGGCTATATATAGTATAGCTTATATAGGTATAAGGCTAGAATAGGGGAGGGGGGGATAGGAACTAAGATAATATTTATAAGTGAGAGCTAAAGCCTTAACTAGGAAAAGGGGTAGAGTATAGAATAAGCAGTATAGATAGAAGTAAGACTATAGTCCAGTCCTATTCTATCCTATTCTATTTAAAGGAAAAGGTAGGGGTAAGAGTATCTAGATATATAACACTCTAAAAGCAGTGGGCAAATAATAGGATAGAGAGATAAAGGGATAAATATTAGGTGCTATTAATAGTATAGGCTAAGATAGCAGAATATAACTAGTAATAGCCTTTTCTAATATAGAATTAATAAGAAATAAGATAAGATATATACTCTATTATTATATATTAGTAATAAGAAGTAAATATTAATCTAGGTAGGTAGGTAGTAGGTATAATATTAATAGGTTATAGTGTATTAATACCTGGTTTTTAGGCTAATACCTCTCTCCCCCCTACTAGTACTTATTAGAAAAAGCTGCTAATAAGGAGCTATCTAACTAATCTAAAAGCAGAACTAGTATATAATATAGATATAACTAGAGCGGAAAGGTATATGCTTTAGTTATATATATGCTATAGTTAATATATTATCCTACTAAAAGTAATATTCTGACTTTTTATAGTCTTAGCTAGATATAAAAGGAGAGATCTACCTACTTATAGCTAAGTATAGCTAAGAGGTGCTATAGGTACTATCTATAGACCTGAGTATTAGATAAGGCTTAAGGTAGTCCTATAATAAACTTCTCTTAGATATATATTTAACTAATATCTAATATTATACCTAGTAACCTAATATAGTGGGGAGATATAATTAGAGCGCAGATAGGCTCTATTCTATTTATCAGGCTAGATACTTGCTGCTAAGCAGGCTAGAGGTTATAATTATATTAATATAATAAGGAATATATAATTATCACCTTTTAGACTCTAAGCTAACCCTGGCTAAAATCACTCTTAGATCTCTTAATTGCTCCTCTCTTACTTATATAGAGGTTAGATTAATTAGATATAGCACTAAGCAAAGCATATTTCTAGCTAAAAGCAGGTTTAGATAGGAGAACATACTAAAAGCAGTAGTATATAATAAGGTAGTATACTCTAAATATTAGGAGATAGCTTTTATAATCCCAGCTTAGTATAAGTTTCTCTAAAATAGAATAGCTAAGCAGCTACTATTTATAGGATATTATAGATATCTTAGATTAAGTTATCTATAGGGGAAAATATCCTGAGTATTAGAGATAGGGAATACTAATAAAATAATTATATCTACCTTATCTTATAGGCTACCCAGGTAGTTCTATTCTATATAATATATAATTTCCCAGGTAGGAATAAGCAGCCTAGCAGGATTATAATATATCTTATAGCATAGATAGTAGAGTCTATAGTATATATATTAGGTAGGTGCAGGTAGGTAAAGTAAGATAGGTAGGTTATTTAGCAAACTCCCTATATATATTACCTACCTACTAATACTAATACTATATACTTTTAGTGGGGATAACTAATAGCAGGGGCCTAATTTAGCGCCTCTCTAGAAGTATGTACTATTATTACTGCCTCAAATAATATAAGCTTATAAACTTTGCTATTTTAGTATAACTCCAGAATACTATATTACTAAGTTCTATTTAATACTATTAAGATAGTGGTTTTAATAAATAGCGCCCTATACCCACTACTATAGTCTTACTATAATCCTACTAATAAATCCCCTACTATTTTTCTTTATTTTTCCTTTTTATAGCTATTTCTTACCTTTATATAATATAAAAAACAGGCTTAATAAATATATAGGAGTTAATACTATATAATACTATAATATATATCTAAAGTTTAGAAGTATATAGGCTCTCTCTCTATTCCTCTCTCTCTCTAAAAAAAAAAAAAAAAAAAACCTATATTTTGCTAGTCTCTTTCTTCTTATTCCCTTCTCTAGGTTATTAGTTTTTAATCTAGAAGATATAGGCTATAAGATATTAGCATAAAGTATAGCAGAGATAAGGTAGTAGAAGTATAATATATTATAGAAGGAGTTCTATTTATCTCTAAGAATATAGAGGTTTAGATATACTAGGAGGGAAGGGAGGAGGGGGGGGGGGGAGTAGGGTTACTAAGGCTCTTAGCTATAAGTTTAGTATAGTTTACTAGATATTAAGATAAGCATTAATCTTAGAGGTAATAATAAGAGAGAGAAAAGACTAGTAGAAGCTTATCTATACCTTATACTAATATAATAGTAGGTATATAGTAACTATAACATAGAAAAGGGGGGTATAGGATAGTAATAAGTATTAATAATATTAAGATACCTTATAATAGAAATATCTGCTATAGCCTATAGCTATAGGGAATATAGTTAGAGAGCTATACTTAGCAAACTAGTATACTAGTAATATAGCTTAGATAAAAGAAACTATTACTAACAGGTAGTAACTAAGTCTATTAATATAGGGGTAGATAGGAACCAGGGCATATAGTAGTATATCTACTATTAGCACTAGCCCCTCTTAAATTATATAAAGCAGTCCTAATAAGATTAGTATAGTATTATACTACAGTAAATATTAGATAATTATACTAATAAGACAAAGCAATATAATAACCTACCTATCTAAGATAGGGTGGGATTTAGCCCACTTTATCCTATAGAGAGTGTTAAAGATAACACTAATACTCTCTAAATGCTAAATTTAACAGAAAAAAGAAAGCATATTTCTAGAAAAGAAAACCCTATAAACTATATAATAATATAACCTAGATATAAAGGCAGGTAAAGCTTAACCTAGTTAATCTATAGAGTAATAGTAACCTAGCCACTTTAGATTATAAGTATATCTAGTAATTCTATCACAGATACCTATTCCAAAATCCCCAAAAAAGCAGCTAATATTATATACTAGCACAGCTACTTATAGATATATTATATCCCCTCTATATTTAATAAATTAGAAGCAAAGAGAGTACAGACCTATATCACTTCCCATAATATATTAGAATAGATATCTATTAGCTATTAGCTTACTTAGAGTTCTCTTAGAGCTTTCCTTCTACTTTAAGTTATATTTATAGTAGAAGTTATATCTTAATAAGATACTTCTCACTTATTAGTATTATCTATTATTAACCTTTAATAGGTCTCTTACTCTTTAAAACAGGTTTAGATATATTATAATAAAGAGTATTAGTAAGGATTCTTATATATCTATACTTAGAATGCTATATACTTACCCCAGCTTTTCATATTAGCTCCTCTTCTACTCCCACCTTTACTATAGTAAAACCCCTTAAAAGTAAAATATAGAGGCGCTTCTCCTAGACATAATATTAAACCTAGAAGGATAAGTCTTCCTATATATAAGATATTACAGCATATATAATTAGAACAAACAGGAGTTAAGAGATAGGTTCTATATTAGAAAACTATAAGCTATAATAGTAAAAGAAAGTATAAGGTATAGTTATATTTAAGTAGCTTATTAACTAGTCTACTTAAAGGTTAACCTATTAAAAGTAACTTAGAGATATAGTAATAGTAATACTAGATCTATATTCCTGCTTAACTTTCCAGATAATACTCTATATATATATATTATAATAGTAAGAGGAGAGTAGACTATATCTCAGCTACTAGAACCTACTACCCTAGTTAAGATATATAGTAGCTAATAGAAGCATATTAATATTTCCACTCTCTTATATTAGATCTTTATATAAGAGATAAGCTCTTATCCTAGTATAGAAAGAATACCAGATACTAGTTATAAGATATAAAGTAACTATAGTAATATAATAAGGAGAGAAAGAGTATAAAATATAAGAATATAGCTAAGACTTAGATACAGAGTTAAACTAATATTCCTTAATATACTTATAGCTAAAGTATAATAAATAATAAAGTAATACTATCTAGCTAAAGAATATTATATAGAAAGAATAAGCTAAGTAAATAATAAAGTCCTCCTATTTATTGCTTTATTCTTATATAAAGATATAAATAATTTAGATTATCTATTACCTTAAGATAAAATAATAGCACTATTTAGACACTACCAGATTATTATAGTATATATAAGAAACTAGTTATATTAAGTTTTAGTCTCAGATCTAATATATCTAAAAGCAGAGTTTATATTTTATCTACCTAATATATATCTATTTAATATATTTCTCACCTCTTCTAAGCTATATTTATATAACTTACTAGATAATTAAGAGTCTTAATAGTATTAGTTAAGCTAAAAAGGCACACTTAAAGGTTATAAGACAAAATATATAGTGTGAAGTAAGAAATAAGATAATAAGCCAGAGAGAGTATATTAGTAGGGATAATATAGGATAAGAGACTTTAATATAACAGTTAACAATAATATTTCATTATATATAATATATCACTATAGCATAGAGATATAATTTAAATATAAGAATAATAATCCAGATAAGTATTACTCTCTATCCACCTTAGTCTATCTATTATAGTATATATAGCATTCAGGTTATAATCACTTAACCTCTTTCTATATATATATAAAATAAGAATTCCTACCTTTATAGCATATAATACCTCTCTAAGGCTTCTTAACTATAAATACTAGCAAATAGCAAAGAATAATAGCAAGCTACTATTATAGTAAAGTCTTATTATTCTTTAAATCTATCCTTATAGTATCCTCTCTACTTTATAGCCCTTCTATTATCTATCTAGAAATACTAAAGCCTAGTATAAATATATTATAAAAAAAAAAATAGAAGAAGAAAAAGACTAAGAAAGAGAGAGAAACAAAAAATAATAATAATAAAATAAAAGTTAACCTTCTATCTACTTACTGCTCAGGCTTAGTACTAGAACTCTGCCTTATATACTATATATAAATATATATTAAAACCACTATAGAGTAAGATATATAGCTAGTTCTATTATTACTCTTACCTTCTTCCTATATTTCTATCTCTCTCTATATTATCTCTAGCTATAAGTAACTTTGCCTTTATATATTAGGCAAAACAATCTCTGCATAATAACTTTATATTATATACTTTCACTTCTTATTAGAATTATAGAATAATTTAGAGCAGCATCTTATCTATATCTTTACTATATTATATCTATACTATAAGTAGACTAGAGTCTATTAGATATAGCTATCTCTTAGTTATATCTAGCCTCCTAGATAAAGGAAAACTATTATTTCTTCTATAATTATAATAATAA
>JAVHLV010000777.1:0-10438 GCA_036785495.1 Colletotrichum neosansevieriae
TATATATATACCTTAAGGGGGTATATAAGAAATATATTATTCCTTATTACTATAAAAGGAACTTATATATTATTATCACTATACCTTTAGAGTGCTATAACTCTATGAATATAAGAGGTATGAGAAATTAAATAATATATTTGAAATCCTTGTAAAAAATGGCGTCTTTCAGTGTATATATTATATTACTAATACTATATAATCAGAGTATTTAGAATAATAAAGTATTTGAAATAACAAAGTTTTAGAATAAGGTTAAGCTGAACTAAAGTTAAGCTTAAAATTAAGGTTAAAGCTAGTATTAGAAGCTAAACCTTAAACCTTCAACCTCGTTATTATTACCTTTTTTAGAAAATAAGGTTTAATTCAGGCCTAAGGGGCTATAAGATCTTAGAAACCAAATTATCTATATATACCTACCTTTTCTCCCGCCTTTCTAGGCCTTAGATATCTATAAATTTATTAATAATAATATCATTTTATATCTATATTTCTCTCTCTATCTGAATATTATATAATAAACCTGAAAAGTTACCCTTATATACTATTTATTACCTGAAATCTACTTATACTACTTTGGGAACTTTTCTACTTCTCCCGCAGCCTTTATAGCTATTCTTATATAACTACTAGAGAAGCTATTCCTTACCTAGAGAATTAGATTAATATTATTAAAACTATACTATAAGTAGTTTATATTAATACTAGAGAAGCCTTTATTTCTGCTAAATTTAAAACTACTATAAATATAAGATATATTAAGGTGGTCCCCACTCTAGCAAAATTATATAAATTAGTTAGTATAAGAACAGCTATAAAGGCTATAGGAGAAGTAGAAAAGTTCCCAAAGTAGTATAAATAGATTTTGGGCAATAAATAGTATATAAGGGTAACTTTTTGGGTTTGTTGCATAATATTCAGATAGAGAGAAAAATATAGATATAAAATAATATTATTATTAATAAATTTATAGATATCTAAGGCCTAGAAAGGCAGGGGAAAAGGTAGGTTTATATAGATAATTTAGTTCCTAAGGTCTTATAGCCCTTTAGGTCAGAGTTAAACCTTATTATTAAAAAGGGTAATAATAATAAGGTTTAAGGTTTTAAGTTAGAGTTTAGCTTCAAACGCTAACTTTAACCTTAAGTTAAACCTTATTCTTAAACCTTATTATTCCAAATATTCTAATTACGTAATATTAGTAATATGGTATATATACTAAAATATGCCATTTTTTACAAGGATTTCAAATATATTATCTATTCTTCTATAGCCCTTATATTTATAGAGTTATAGCACTCTAAAAATATAGTAATAATAATATATAAGTTTCTTTTATAGTAATAAGGAATAATATATTTCTTATAGTTAGTATAATTAAAACTTATATTTAATTAGTGGTTAATTTAATTATAATGAGGATATTAAGTAGTAAGTTTCTAGCAGAAGATTAGGATCTATATTATACTAAAGTCTTAAGAGATATAAATAGGTAGTAGATATTAATAATTAGCTATTCTCTAAGTAAGATCCTAATAGAGTGTGAAGTTAATAGTATAGAAGCTATTCTATATTCTCTAATATAGATTCTATAACCTTAAGCTTTTATAAACACTATAGTTATATATATTACCTAAATAGAGTTTTAGAGATAAACTATTACTAAGATTTAGGATATTTAAAACTCTACTAGAATAGCTAAATATAAGTAGTAAGTTATAATAATATTTAAAAAGAGAGACCTTATTATACTAATATAAGAGGGAAAACTGCTAAAGTTTAAGTGCGCCCGCCCGCCTATATCTGCCAGCTGCAAAAAGCAGTGCGCGCGCCTGCCTCCACTAGCTAGAAAAAGCATTATGCGCGCCTGCTTACCTCTGCCAGCAAAAAGCATTACGCGCACGCTCCAGCTACAAAAAGCAGTATACACACCTACTGTAATAACAAGGATCCCATGCGCAGTTAGGGGTCAGAAACAAGGGTCTAATAAGCATATTAATTAAAGTTATATAAGTGAAGCTATTCTTATACTAAATTATAGTATACCTAGTACTCCTCTTATATATTATTAAGCCTCTAAGTTATCACTTATACCTTTAAATCACCACCTATACCTCTAACTTATATATAGCTTAATATTATACTATATATAGCCTACCTATTATAGTAAGGTGCTACCTATAGTTATAACACTCCTCCTTGCTAAGAACTAAGTTTATATATATATTAAACCTTCTTAATATAATTCTCTATAGCAGTATTAGCTCTAAATAGCCTTATACTACTCCTTTTATAAAGTTATTTAAAGATTATCCTTCTAAGTAGCTTTATAAACAGGTTAGCTCTATTATCTATTAATAATATATACTTAAAGTTAACCTTACTATATTTAATAACCTCTTATATAAAGTAGTTATAAACCTATATATACTTTATATAGTTATTTATAGACTTCCCCTTTATAAATATAATAGCTTCTATATTATCTATCTATATATAGAGGGGTTTTCTAAGCTTTACTCTAAGTTTACTTAGGAAATTATATATCTAAAGTACTTCTAATATAGTAGATAATACTATATAATACTTAGCCTTAGTTAATAACTTAGAAACTATAGCCTGTTATTATAATCTCTATAATATAGGCCTATTAGCTATAAAGAAGATCTATTCTATTATTAAGTATACTATACTCTTATAGCTAGTATAGTTACTATTAATATAGCTATAGAGACCCTATTTATTCAGGTCTCTAGCTGTATATTTATTATTATAACTTATTATAAAGGAGAGATATATACTAAGATACTATATTAAGTGCTTTATACCCTTCTTATATAACTTATTAGAATAATAGGAGAACCTAGCTTATAGTCTTATACTAAAAGAGAGATCTAGCTATATTATAAGCACTCTAAAACTAACTTTACCTAATACTCTCTAATACTAGTTCTAGAAATCTAGATTTAATAAGGTCTCTATACTAAAAACTATAAAGTTAAGTGCTCTAGTCTTAATAGGTATTTTTATAGGCCTAATCTCTACTCTAAATTCTCATACTATATTAGCTAAGTATATCTCTTAGCTAATAATAGTCTTCTAATACTCCTTATTAAAGGTAAGTTAAATACTAAAAAAGCTATTAGGTACTCTGAGGTTATTAACCTTAATCTTATTACTTATATATTTATAGATTATATCTAAAATAGCTTCTAGTCTTATTACTAAAATATTATTAATATATATTACTATTATAATATCTAGAGCTCTATTATAGTAAGTTATATTATCTAAATATAGTAGTATAAATTCTATATACTAGAAAATCTCTTATAACTTCTTCTACTACTATCTCCCACCCTATTATAGCCTATATAAAGCTCTATAAAGTCTAATAACTTACTCTTAATCTCCTTTATAACTATATATAGCTATAAAGCTACTATATTATAGATCTATAAAGAACTTCTTAATTAAAGAGAAAGGTATTATATAAACTGCCTCCTCTAGGTCTCTATTTAAATATATACTAATAAAGTCCTACTACTATATAGAATATCCTTTTTACTATATATAGGCTAATAGGATCTGCTATAATACTATTTAAGATATTAAGGTATATATCTAGGTAAAGTCTTATCTAGAGACTTATAAAAAGCCTCTTACTATAATCTATACCTTATACTTTATAAGCTTACTATAAGCTTTCTTATACTTTTAAACCTATTTAGCTATTAGTTAGAGGCCTTATAATACCTCCTCCTTATTAATAAACTATAATACCTCTTTTTCTATAAGCCTATATATCTTAGTAAATACTACCTCTACTTACTCTAACTAGTTATTTATAGATCTATTTTATATTTCTATAATAGTTATTAGATCTATATAAGGCTATAAACTTATTTTCTAATTACTTATAAAGGGGTTAGTTATAAGAGTTATAGTATAAGAGTAAGCTATACCCTCTCCTCCTAGAGATCTTCTTAGTGAGGTAGCTCGCTTATATAATCATATTACATAATAGGAATATTATATAATATAGCTTAGGTAATTAAGGAGGTATTAAAATAGGTATTATTTCGGCTTATTAACTAGTAACTAGCTAGGTAGGGGAGAGAGGAGTTATTTATACTTATTCTAGCCCTTCTAGAGGCTTCTATTACGTAATTACTTATGCAATAGCTTACGCAGTAGATTGCGTAGATATTAAGCCTATTTGGGCTTAGTTATATATTAAAGTTATAGCTTAAACCCTTTTAGGTCTAGCTAGAAAGCTTATTAAAGGTAAGGCTTTCTAGGACTTTCTAGACCTTTCTATCCACAGTATAGACAGTATTATTAATACTGTAATATACTGTGTTATATTATATATATATTATTAAGTATTATTATTTATTATATATTTTATAGGTCTTATTTATAAAGGGTTTTTAAGATATTTAAATAATATCTTATAGATCTAATCTCTCTAATTTATAGATATACTTTATATATCTGCTCTGTAATTTCTTTTATATAGCTCTAAGACTATAAGCCTTAACTAGGTAGTAGCATTCTCTAGTACTTCTCTAGCTCTGTTATAGGTTTATAAAAGATAATATTAGAGTGAATAATAATCTTATTCTGCTCTAGTATCTATATTCTATATACTTAGTCTCTATAATAACTAATAAGAATATCTTTCTCTATATATACTACTATCTTTTCACTCTTTACCTAGACTTCTAGATTAATATAAGTAAAGTAGATACTTCTAATAACTTATAACTAGCTTATATTAGATATATAGTCTCCTTCTAGGTTTAATAACTTATTATAAAGGACCTAAATAGGTATCTTATCTATAATAGCTATAATATAGAAGCAGTTAATAATATAGACTACTACTATAGGCAAATATAGCTATAAATCTACTAGAACCTCTAAATTAATACTTAAAGTATATACCTTATCTAGAATAATCTAAATTATATACTCTACTATACTATTCTGCTTATATATATATAATAGTAATAACTCTACCTTTATCCTATTATTCTATAATATAGCTTTAAGGTAAGTTACTATAAACTCTCTTATATTATTTATATAGATAACCTTTACTACTATACTAAAGGTGTTCTTTTACTCTTAGAGATAAATCCTTAACTAGCATACTAGCTTATCCTTTATATTAGTAAAGATAATTACTTAGAAGTATATCTTATTATCTATAACTAGCAAGAAGTATTTAAAGTACTTTACTAGCTTTACTTCTCTAATATTAATATAAAGAATATCTTCTACTTCTCTATATAGTGCCTTAGTATTTATAGAAAGTATCTTAGACTCTTTAAGAGATTATAGATCTTATAGGGTTATAGAACCACTAACTTAGAGAATATTATATAGCCCTTTATTATCTAAATAGTCTTTTTTATCTTTCTAAAGTCTAGGTAACTAAGTCCTCTATACTAGAGCTTAGATTCAGTCTTCTACTATATAGTATATATTACCTATATATCTAAATCTCTCTTATATATTATATTAAGGTTAAAACCTCTTTAATATATATTAAGTATTATAAATACTTACCTATTAGCTCTAATAAGCTTATTCTTATTAAAGTAACCTCTACTAAGGTAAAGTCTCTCTCTGCTAAATATATTAATAGAAAAGCTTAGTATATATAATATATCTTATAATTATATTAACTCTCTGTTATTAAAGTATAGTATAACTATTTCTATATACTTAGAGTAGATAAAACCTCCTCCTATATATATTATACACAGGGTTATTAACAGAGCATATTTATTATTATTATACTATAATATATTATTTATTATATATATATTCACACCTATATTTTATAGCTAAGTACTATTACTTTGCTTAACTATTCTCAAAATAGTCTCTTCTCTTTTAGTATTCTTAGATATAGTTTTATATACTAAGTATATTCTAAGATTACTTTATACTACCTAAAAGTTATTTAAGTCTATAAAAGTATAGCAAATTTGCTCTATTATCTTCTAACTCTCCTTTATAGACTTCTTTCTAGGTATATCTATCTTATTATTACTCTTTTATAGTATTAATAAACTTTTATTATTAGCTTTATAGGTAGAGCATATTTACTATATAGTATTAGTATAGCTATAGCTATAATAATTATAGCCTATATAATTCCTCTTTTTAGACTCCTTTTTAATATCTTTCTTAGATACTTTATCTGTTATTTATATAATAAGTATAGACTTCACTTTACTAGTTATATAAGCTTTATTCTAGAAGTCTGCTATAAGTCCTTTAACTATTATTATAGATCTATTATAATACTTTAACCTCTAGCAAATAGCCTAGTTATAGTACTACTCTTTAGCTTCTTAGATAAATACTTAAATAGTATCTTTAGAAGAGATAGTACTACCTGCTTATTAATATCTATACTATAGCTTACTAAACTTTAAGATATATAATATAGAGTTACTTTTTATAAGCTTAAAAGTATATATTTAGTCTTATATTTACCCTCTTAAGATAATACTAATATTAGTATATATCTATATAAGGGTGTTCTAAATCTTAGAACTACTCTATATATATACTATAAGCCTAATATAATCGGCCCCGTTACGTGCAGCGCGGCGTTGCCCGCGCTGTTACTGTTCCGCTAGTCTATTTAGCCAGAGCGCATATCTGACTTTATATAAGGGTTTGCTTGCTAGCAGGAATATATTAGATTTCTGTATTATTATCCTTAACTAGTAGAGGGTATAGGTTAAAGTGCCTCTATAGTGTTTCCTGAATTATACCTATAAACTAGGTAAATTTGTTATAGTCTTTTTTACAGGGAGCTGTGTTATAACTATAAACTTAATATATACTATAAGAGATAAAGACCCTTCTATAAGGTTATTATATATCTTAATTATAATCTAGAGATCCTCTACTAGAGTTAATATATCTCTAAGAGCTACTCTATAAACTACTATTAAGATTTATACTTATATTAACTATATAATCTAATTTATAGGTCTCTTTAAATATAGATTCTTAGAAAACTTTATCTTAAAACCCTTAAACTAATCTAAATCTGGTTTAGAAGTCTTACTAGGTATCTATATTATTAGCAGAGTATCTATTATTATAATATCTAAATAGCTAGTCTCCTTCTATATATTAAAGTGAGAGTAAGCTAGGCTTACTAGGGTTCTTAATAGTAGTAGTACTATTAGAGAGGATATATCTCTGCTACTATTATTAACTATAAGTAGTACTAGAGTAGTCTCTTATATACTCTATAACTATATTTAAAAAGTATTATACTCTTTATATACCCATTAGTAAGCTAATTATAGCTTAGTAATCTTCTACTAAAGATCTATAATAGCTTTATCTTAAGGCCTTACTACCTCTAAGCTCTATAATATACTTACTATAATTATAAGTAACTATATAACTTCTCAGAAGCATATTAATATACTTATAATATATATATTATATTAGATAGTTATATAACTTTATTTTACTATTCTAATAACTACTATAAGGCAGATCTGATTTATAATATTATATAAGTTATACTACTATATAATAATAAGGATCCTATATATAGTTAGGAGTTAGAAATAAGGGTTTAATAAGTATATTAATTAAAGTTATATAAGTAAAGCTATCCTTATACCAAATTATAGTATACCTAGTGCTCCTATTATATATTATTAAGCCCCTAAGTTACCACTTACACCCTTAAATCACCACTTATGCTTCTAACCTATATACAGCTTAATATTATGCTGCGCGCGGCCCGTCTATTGCAGTGAGGCGCCGCCTGCAGTCATAACACCTACTAACCTCTGCTAGCTGTAATAAGTAGTATATATACCTGCCCACCTCTGCTAGCTGGAAAAAGCATTATGCACGCCTGCCTCTGCTAGCTGGAAAAAGTATTGCGCACGCCCGCTTATCTCTACTAGCTGCAATAAGCATTATATATACCTACTTATTTAGTAGTATATATATCTATCTATTCTTACCTACTTAGTATTATATATACCTACTTATCTTTTTAATATAGTAGCTAAAGTTTTTTATAACTTATAGATATAGATATAACTATAGATATAGTTATAGAAGTTAAAAGAAAATAGATATATTTAATCTATAAAAGTAATATAAATCTACTATATTTATTATAAATCTATCTTTTTTAAGTATATAAATATATTAATTTAATAAGATATATACTTAATTACTTAGTAATATATATATTTACTTATATTTACTAACTATAATAAATAGTATACATACTTATTAATTAATATTTATATTTATTTATATTTACTAACTATAATAAATAATATATATATAAGTAAGAATATAAAAGCTTTATAAGTTTTTTACTTTTTATATATAAATTATTAAGTTATATAGAAAACTATTTTTAATAAGTAATATAAGCTTTTATATAAATATTTATTTAATTTATTAATTTATTTAAGGAAAAGTTAAATATAATAGTTATAATATTAAAGTATAATAATAAGATTTTAAAATATTTAGAGATAGAAACTTTTATATATATACTAAAGATCAAAATTAAGGTATTAAAATTTAATATTTAAGCTTAAAATAGTAATCAAGAGAGAATAATAAAAATTATAAAAAACTAAATATTTCTATATATTATTATAATTATAACTTTATATATTGCTTAAACTTTAATAAAATATAAAATAGTATATAGCCTCTAGCTACTATATAGTAATTTTATATACTTTATAATAGACCTTCTAACTCTATACCTCCTAATAATATATATAGTCTTTAGTTATATAATCCTCTCCTAACTATAGCTATACTTATATATACCTATCTATTAACTTATAGCTTTATAATCCTTAACTTTATAGTTTAATAATAATATAGTTTTTAATTACTTAATTACTAACTACTAAGCTATTAACTTATCCTCTAAACTATTACCTATATTACTAATACTATCTCTATTACTGCTTTGCTGTTTGCTAACTATGCTATTATTAGTAATACTCTCTCTATATTCAAGTAGTTAGTATAAGCTATACTTACTAATCCTTATAGAGCTACCTCTATCTTAGTATTATAGAGAGCCTATTTAAAGAAGAGCTAATAAATAGAGTATATAATAACCTAATTAACTTCTATTACTATATTTACTTATTTATATATAAGATAATTATATATATAGGTATTCTCTATAAAGGTATTAAGGAGAGCTCTCTTAAGAGCTATATTAATAATATGCTCTTTATATAGTCTAGGTTAGTTAAAGAAGGAGGAGTTTTTATTAATTATATTAATACTAAACTCTATAGCAGTCTAGTTTATATTATTAATAATAATAAGTATATCTTATATTTACCTAGCATATTACTATATAAGGTATAGTATTAATATCTTAGAGAATTTATTATAAGTTAATAAGAAAGAGAGATAGGTATAAAGCCCTACTTATAGTAGAACTTTTTATACTTCTAGCTATAAGAACCTCTTAGAAAAGACCTTTTTAGTTAAGAAGTTATCTCTTATATAGTAGTACTTACCTTACTAAATGGTTTACCTTTTAGGCATTTCTTACCTTATTAAAAGATTTAGTAAAAGCATTACTATAAGAGCCTTAGTAGCCTACTAGCCCTAATATAATTAGCCCTATTATATATAGCATAGTGTTATCTATAATATTACTATTCTACTAGTCTATTTAGCTAGAGTATATATTTAACTTTATATAAGGGTTTGCTTACTAGTAGAAATATATAAAGGTTCTATATTATTACCCTTAACTAGTAGAGAGTATAAGCTAAGGTATCTCTATAGTATCTCCTAAATTATATCTATAAACTAGGTATTAGTTTCCCAAAATACTAGTATAGTAAAGAGAGGGGTTAGGTAGGGTATAATATTAGTTTAAGATATATATATTAAGAAGAGAGGTGTTTAGAGAGTAGTTAGTATAAAGGAATAATATAGATAGTTAATAGAGGTAGACTATATAATATTAAAGGTTATATAACTACCTACCTAACTAGATTATAGTTATTCTAGTGCTTAGCTATAAATCCTAATAGAGGTTAGGATCTAACCTATTAAGTAATATAGATAATTATTTCTATACTAGTAGTTTTTTCTTTTATACTAGTAATTACTTACTAGGCCTATCTAAATATATAAATTAAATAATAAGTTAGGTATTATTAATAATACCTAATTAAAGCAAAAATAGCTAGTTTAGCTAATTAACTAAATTCTTCTTAAATAGCCTAAAACTAGCTCTAAATAGTATAAATAGCTTAAATAGCTTAAATAGCTTAAATAGCTTAAATAGCTTAAATAGCTTAAATAGCTTAAATAGCTTAAATAGCTTAAATAGCTTAAATAGCTTAAATAGCTTAAATAGCTTAAATAGCTT
>JAVHLV010000778.1:0-10317 GCA_036785495.1 Colletotrichum neosansevieriae
TAAGAACCCTTTTAAGTAAAAAAACAACCCTCTTATTATAAAACCTATATTTATAAATTTATTAAATATTCCTCTAAACCTATCTCTTATACTTTTTTAATTTCCGATAAAGTCCCAAGTTCCCATTTAAGGGTACTTCTCCTATTTAAGGGTACTTCTCCCATTTAAGGGTACTTCTCCTATTTAAGGGTACTTCTCCCATTTAAGGGTACTTCTCCTATTCAAGGGTACTTCTCCCATTTAAGGGTACTTCTCCCATTTAAGGGTACTTCTCCCATTTAAGGGTACTTCTCCTATTTAAGGGTACTTCTTTTTCAGCACTGCGTTCTAGTGTATACCCGCTATAATTCCAGCGCACCTTAGGCGTTCCCATTTAAGGGTACTTCTTTTTTAGCGGTCTGCTTTAGCGCCTCTGTGCTGTAATTCTAGCGCACCTTAGGGGTTCCCATTTAAGGGTACTTCTTTTTCAGCGGTCCGCTCTAGCGCCTCTGCGCTGTAATTCCAGCGCACCTTAGGGGTTCCTATTTAAGGGTACTTCTTTTTTAGTAGTCTGTTCTAGCACTCACCCGCTGTAAATATAGGGCATCTTAGAGGTTCCCACTTAAGGGTACTTCTTTTTTAGCGGTCTGTTCCAGTGCACACCCGCTGTAATTCCAGCGTATCTTAGGGGTTCCTATTTAAGGGTACTTCTTTTTTAGTGGTTTGTTCCAGTGCACACCCGCTGTAATTCCAGTGCATCTTAGGGGTTCCCATTTAAGGGTACTTCTTTTTTAGCAGTCTGTTCTAGCACTCACCCGCTGTAAATATAGGGCACCTTAGAGGTTCCTACTTAAGGGTACTTCTTTTTTAGCGGTCTGTTCCAGCACATACCTGCTATAATTCCAGCGCATCTTAGGGGTTCCCATTTAAGGGTACTTCTTTTTCAGCAGTCTGTTCTAGCACTCACCCGCTGTAAATATAGGTTACCTTAGGGGTCCCCATTTAAGGGTACTTCTTTTTTAGCGGTCTGCTCCAGGGCATACCCGCTGTAATTCCAGCGTATCTTAGGGGCTCTTATTTAAGGGTACTTCTCTTTTAGCGGCCCGTTCCAGCACCTAGCTGCTACTGCCAGGGCGTAGCCTATTTAAGGGTACTTCTGCTTGCCTAGCGAGGCCTTGGGCCTATTTAAGGGTCCTTTTTTATCCCACCACAGCACTCATGGCCGGGTGTGGGCCCTATCAGCTGTTCTAGAGTCTCCTGGTGCATGAAAGAGCTATAGAGCGGTAACTCCGTGACGTTCCCTAATGGAGGTAACTGCCCAGGGCTCCCGGGGCCCCGCGCTTAGGGGTTACCTCTAAGTTAACCCCCGGCGTAACCCGTCCTCTGGGCGGCGTGGAGGCCCCTAGGGCGTGCTGATCACCCCGCAGCGGTGTTGACAGCCTGCCTATAGTTATCTTAGTTGCTAAGACGTTTAACAGAAACCTTGCGTCCTGGCGGCTTATAGGCTGCTGAGTTTATGAGGAAATCGAGGTGAAGGAGGGCTTACCCTTAGCAGATCGTAACAATAAGGCTACTCTACTGCTTATAGGACCCTTTTGCATATCTAAGTTGTCTGTAAAGGATTTATCCCTGCTTGTGCTGAAATTATAATTCGTGAAATACCACTACTTGCTTTGAGAGCAGTGGAGGAATTGCCTGCTAAGACGCTAAGCCGAAGCCTATTTGTGTCTATCTGTACGTGTGGGAGGTATTGTTGCGTTCTGGTATGGATTCTGACTTAGAGGCGTTTAGCTATTATCTAGCAGATGGTAGCGTCGCGGCACTGCCCGGTTGGATAGCTGCAAAAACCAATTATCTGAATTAGCGGTTTCTCTCGTACTAAGCTGAATTACTATTGCGACGAGGTTATTAGTAGGGTAAAACTAACCTGTCTCATGACGGTCTAAACCCAGCTTACGTTCCCTATTAGTGGGTGAACAATCCAACGCTTACCGAATTCTGCTTTGGTATGATAGGAAGAGCCGATATTGAAGGATCAAAAAGCGATGTCGCTATGAACGCTTGGCCGCTACAAGCCAGTTCCGTACTACTTACAGCCTGCTATTTTATAGCGGACTGCTCTATGCTTTGTAGCTAATGCAGCTACTAGATATAGCACCCTCTCAGGTGGGCGTAGCTTGTACCTTAAGCAGGAGTGTGCTATAACTCCTACTAACACCTTACTGAGCGTTGAACCGCCTAAGCCCTTGGACTATGAATGATGGTTAGTATGGCCTAAGTTGGCAGCGGATTGTCTCTATTTAGCAGATTGTTAGCTGTTCTGGAATTGAACTTCACTCACAGGGGTGTTACTGCTTGTGGCTTGCTACTGCTAACCTAACGAGTACTTTCCCGCAACCAGGTGTTTCGCCTGAGACTTAAATCGAAGTCCTGCTGTTTAAGAATAGCAATACCACCCCAGTGTTATTTAGGGGGTATCAGACTAGATGCTACCTTCCTAGTAGCATCTGTAAGGAATAGAAGAACCTAACTCGCGGACGGGTTGCTCTGTAATATAGAGAGCTGCCTGTGATAATAGTCTAGTTTATCCCTGTGGTAACTTTTCTGGCACCTCTAGCCTCAAATTTCGAGGGACTAAAGGATTGATAGGCCACACTTTTATGGTTTGTATTCACACTGAAAATCAAAATTAAGGGGACTTTTACCCTTTTGTTCTACTGGAGATTTCTGTTCTCTATGAGCCCCCCTTAGGACACCTGTGTTATGGTTTAACAGATGTGCTGCCCCAGCCAAACTCCCCACCTGATAATGTCTTTAACCCGGGTTGGCCTGTGAAGGACCTTAAAACCAGAAGTTGGACGAAAATCCAGCCCTGCTTTATTGAATAAGTAAAAAAATAATAGGAGTAGTGGTATTTTACTGGCGCTGAAGCTCCTACCTATTCTACACCTCCTATGTCTTTTCATAATGTCAAACTAGAGTTAAGCTTAACAGGGTCTTCTTTCCCCGCTGATTCTGCTAAGCCTGTTTCCTTGGCTGTGGTTTTGCTAGATAGTAGATAGGGACAGTGGGAATCTTGTTGATCTATTTATGCGCGTTACTAATTAGATGATGAGGTATTTGGCTACCTTAAGAGCTTTTAGCGGGCGAAGCCTCTCAGCACACCCCAGACTATATCTTAAGCCCGGGCCCCGGGGGGCCCGAACCCACTGCTGTCTAGTTGTTGAACTTCACCCCTATCCCCGGGGGGACGTAGGGCTTAGCTGCGCGGTTGTCTAATCCTTACTGCGTTAATACTATCTCTGGGGGCTATTAACCCGCTGGTGCTGCACCCGTCTTTTGTTGGGCTGCGGTAGTAGAAGGCCTAAGGAGGTCCCCGCAATTTGACAGTGTTGCGAGACAGATGCTCACTAATAGTTGCCTTTTCAGCGCTGTTCTTATGACCCTCTTGACGCAGTAGCGGCGGTGATACTGCTCCCGCTTGCTAACTATTTGAGTTATAGTTACTCCTGCCGTTTACCTGCGCTTGGTTGAATTACTTCACTTTGATATTCAGAGCACTGGGCAGAAATCACATTGCGTTAACACCACTTTCTGGCTATTGTAATGCTATGTTTTAATTAGACAGTTAGATTTCCCTTGTCTGTACTAGTTCTAAGTTGGTTGTTAACTGTATGCTGGACGGCTGAAGCCTGCTAAAGGCGTTAGAACCTAGATGCTGGAAGCCTCTGGCTGGTTGCCCGGCTAGTGGTGACCTGCTCCTGAGCTGTCCGCTTAAAGCCTAATGTACCTAACCCTTAGAGCTAATCCTTATCCCGAAGTTACGGATCTGTTTTGCTGACTTCCCTTATCTATATTGTTCTATTAACTAGAGGCTGTTCACCTTGGAGACCTGCTGCGGTTATGAGTATGACCTGGTGTGAGAATTATTTCTTTCCGTGGATTTTCAAGGGATGTTGAGAGCGCACTGGACCTAATAGAAGTGCTGGGCTCTTCTGGCTGTTAAACCCTAGCTCCGGACAAACCGATTTCAGGGTGATAGACTGTTAAGAAGAAAAGAGAACTCTGTCCGGGGCCCCTGCTGTTGTCTCTGCGTTTAGTTGCGTTGCTGCGCAAAACCCATATCCAGGTGCCGGAATATTGACCGGCTTCCCTTTTGCTATACGGGGCATAAGTGCCCCTTTGAAATGGAACTTCCCTATGGCTTAGGATCGACTAACCTATGTCTAACCGCTGTTCATATGGAACCTTTCCCCACTTTGGTCCTTTAAGTTCTTATTGAAGTATTTGCTACTACCACTAAGATCTGTACTAGAGGCTGTTCTACCCGGGCTTATGCCCTAGGCTTTGTCACTGACCTCTACGTCTGCCTATTCCTTAGCGTATTGTTTCTACGCTGAGGGCGAGGTATGGGTGAGACGTTTGAGCGCTATCTATTTTCAGGGCTAGTATATTTGGCAGGTGAGTTGTTATATAGTCCTTAGTGGATTCTGACTTCTATGGCCACTGTCCTGCTGTTAAGATGTACTAACACCTTTTGTGGTGTCTGATGAGCGTCTACTCTGGCACCTTAACCTTGCGTTTGGTTTATCCCGCATCGCTAGTTCTGCTTACTAAAAATGGCCTACTAGTGTTGATATATTCGAATGCCCACGTTCAGCTAAGTAATAAGGGCTTCTTATATATTTAAAGTTTGAGAATGGATGAAGGTAATATAGCGCTCCCGAGTCCCTAATTATTCGCTTTACCTCATAAAACTGAGTTTAACACTGCTATTCTGAGGGAAACTTTGGCGGAAACCAGCTACTAGAAGGTTTGATTAGTCTTTTGCCCCTATGCGTATATTTGACGATTGATTTGCATGTCAGAACCGCTGCGAGCCTCTACTAGAGTTTCCTCTGGCTTCACCCTATATATGCATAGTTCACCTTCTTTCGGGTCCAACCCTATATGCTCTTACTTAAATCCATCTGAGAATATCAGGATTGGTTGATGATGTGCTGAAGCTCTCACCTGCGTTCACTTTTATTATGCGTAGGGGTTTGACACCTAAACACTCGCATATAAGGTTGACTCCTTGGTCTGTGTTTTAAGACGGGTTGCTGATGACTATTATGCTAGCATCCTTGTGGAGCGCGTATCTCAGCCTGCTGAAGGGTATTGTGTAATGGGCTATAACACTCCCCGAAGAGAGCTATGTTCCCGAAGCTTTTGTCCCTGACGGCGAGCTGATGCTGGCCTGAGCCGGCAAAGTGCCCTAGCTGCGAGAGCTGGGTGATTTACTGGGCGTAAGTCTGGTCATAAGCGCTTCCCTTTTAATAATTTCACGTGCTGTTTAACCCTCTTTTCAAAGTGCTTTTTATCTTTCGATCACTCTACTTGTGTGCTATTGGTTTCTGGCTGGTATTTAGCTTTAGAAGAAATATACCTCCCATTTTGAGCAGCATTCCTAAACTACTTGACTTGTTGAAGGAGCTTTATAAAGGCTTGGTGTCTAACCGTATGGGGCTCTTACCCTCTATGGCGTCCCGTTCCAGGGAACTTGGAAGGCACCGCGCTAAAAGTATTCTCTGCAAATTACAACTCGGGCCTGGGGGCCAGATTTCAAATTTGAGCTGTTGCCGCTTCACTTGCTGTTACTGGGGTAATCCCTGTTGGTTTCTTTTCCTCTGCTTATTGATATGCTTAAGTTCAGCGGGTATTCCTACCTGATCCGAGGTCAACCTTGTAAAATTGGGGGGGTTTAATGGCAGGAGTCCCTCTGGATCCCAGTGCGAGACGAGATGTTACTATGCAAAGGAGGCTCCGGGGAGGGTTTGCTACTACCTTTAAGGGCCTACGTGAACTGTAGGGCCCTAATGCTAAGTGGTGCTTGAGGGTTGAAATGACGCTCGGACAGGTATGCCTGCTAGAATGCTGGCGGGCGCAATGTGCGTTTAAAGATTTGATGATTCACTGAATTCTGCAATTCATATTACTTATTGCATTTCGCTGTGTTCTTTATCGATGCTAGAACTAAGAGATCTGTTGTTAAAAGTTTTGATTATTTTGCTTGTGTCACTTAGAAGAAATGTTGTTAAATCAGAGTTTGGTTATCCTCTGGCGGGCGCCCTGCTGCCCGGGCCCCTGCGAGCGGGGGTTCAGGGCCGGCGGCCGGGAGGTGTCCTTTTCAGGGGAACGGCCTACCCGCTGAAGTAATAGTTGAAGGTATGTTTATAAAGGGTTATAGAGCGGTAACTTAGTAATGATCCCTCTGCTGGTTCACTAACGGAGACCTTGTTATGACTTTTACTTCCTCTAAATGACCGAGTTTGGATAACTTTCCGGCTCTGAGTGGTAGTTGCCCACCTCTCTGAGCCAGTCTGAAAGCCTCACTGAGCTATTTAATTGGTAGTAGCGACGGGTGGTGTGTATAAAGGGCAGGGATGTAATTAATGCAAGCTGATGACTTGCGCTTACTAGGGATTCCTCGTTGAAGAGCAATAATTGTAATGCTCTATCCCCAGTATGATAGAGTTTAATAAGATTACCCGGCCCTTTTGGATAAGGAAGTACTTGCTGGCTTTGTCAGTGTAACGCGCGTGCGGCCTAGAATATCTAAGGGCATCACAGCATTTTGGATCCCCTGCCGGTGGGGGGACCGCTGACTTGCCCGGGGGCGAGTCCTCGTCTGTATTGGCCTGTTGGGCCTTCTCAGATGGGTGGGCTTTTTGCCCGGGATTAGCACGTACCTTAAGCTCTTGTGAGCCTACCCCTTTGTGTGCGTTGTGACGGCTTGGCGTTATTTGAGCTTGCTATAGGATTGGCTGCTGCTCGAGAGCAGTTAGGCGTTCCCTGTACTAGGTGGTGTTGCCTACGATATGTGCCTGGAAGCACCTCTCTGCCTGATAGTTGGGGACTTCCCCTATGGAGACAAAGTCGCTGGACTAGTAGTTATCTTTAATGAGGCCTACTTTTACAGGCCTGTAATGGTTAACCTGTTATTGCCTCAAACTTCTATCGGCTTGAGCTGATAGTCCCTCTAAGAAGCTGGCGTACTGCTAAAGCAATACGGGCTATTTAGCAGGTTAAGGTCTTGTTTGTTATTGCAATTAAGCAGACAAATCACTCCACTAACTAAGAACGGCTATGTACTACTACCCACAAAATCAAGAAAGAGCTCTTAATCTGTTAATCCTTATTGTGTCTGGACCTGGTGAGTTTCCCTGTGTTGAGTTAAATTAAGCCGCAGGCTCCCTTTTGAAGGGTGCTGCAAATATGAATGCAATGCACTTCTAGTGTTTTCATGTGTGGGATGGACTTTATCTTAGGTAGGCCTTTTAGTTGTCCTACCCACTCCCGTTAAGTCTCTGGACCTTCCCCGTATGTGGCGGTGAATCACCATGCACGTAGGGGCTTGGCTGCGAGTTGCCTTGTGAATATCTACGTTCTGACTGTACTGGTGGGAGTTACTCTGCTGCTATAGGGTAGCCCTTTTGAGCCCTGCTTGGTATTGGTATTCTTTAAGGGTTTCCCGCAATTTGAGGGTGTTGCTGCTGAACGATTAGCGACTAGCGATATAGGCGGACTACTGGACCTGTGAGGGCTCGCTGTCCGGGGCAGAGCGAAACGGCTACTGTTTACCCCTGGTGGTGCCCTTCCGTTAATTTCTTTAAGTTTCAGCCTTGCGACTATACTCCTCCTGGAGCCTAAGCACTTTGATTTCTTGTAAGGTGCTGAATGAGTCAAAAAATAATATTGTCTGATCCCTAGTTGGCATAGTTTATGGTTAAGACTACGACGGTATCTGATTGTCTTTGATCCCCTAACTTTTGTTCCTGATAAATGAAAACATCCTTGGTAAATGCTTTTGCAGTAGTTAGTCTTTAATAAATCCAAGAATTTCACCTCTGACAATTGAATACTGATGCCCCTGACTGTCCCTATTAATCATTATGGTGGTCCTAGAAACTAACAAAATAGAACCATACGTTCTATTCTATTATTCTATGCTAATGTATTTGAGTATAGGCCTGCCTGGAGCACTCTAATTTTTTCAAAGTAAAAGTCCTGTTTCCCCGGCACACCTAGTGAAGGGCATGCGGTTCCACAGAAGGAAAGCACTAACTGGTGGAGTACTTGCGGTGAGGCGGACCCCCTGGCTGGTGCTAAGGTTCTACTATGAGCTTTTTAACCATAATAACTTTAATATACGCTATTGGAGCTGGAATTACCGCGGCTGCTGGCACTAGACTTGCCCTCTAATTGTTCCTTGTTAAGGGATTTAAATTGTACTTATTCCAATTATAAGACCTAAAAGAGCCCTGTATTAGTATTTATCGTCACTACCTCCCCGTGTCGGGATTGGGTAATTTGTGCGCCTGCTGCCTTTCTTGGATGTAGTAGCCGTTTCTCAGGCTCCTTTTCCGGGGTTGAGCCCTAACCCTCTGTTACCCGTTGTAACTATGCTAGAATACTACTCTAGTATTGAAAGTTGATAGGGAAGAAATTTGAATGAACTATTGCTGGTGTAAGGCTATGCGATTTGAGAAGTTATTATGAATTACTAGTGAGCCCCGAAGGGCATTGGTTTTTAATCTAATAAATATATCCCTTCCGAAGTCGGGATTTTTAGTATGTATTAGCTCTAGAATTACCACGGTTATCTAAGTAGTAAGGTACTATCAAATAAATGATAACTTATATAATGAGCTATTCGCAGTTTCGCTGTATAATTGCTTATACTTAGATATGTATGGCTTAATCTTTGAGACAAGCATATGACTACTGGCAGAATTAACCAGGTAACTATTGTATGCTGTGGACGGCTATTAGGGCTGGAGAGCGCTTGAAGAACTTTTGTTACTGGCGTCACCCACGCCCCTGGAAGGGCTGGGTACTACTGGGGCGGACTGCCGGCTAGGCCTGTGGTGCCCCGGGTGGCTTCTGACTTCCCCCGCTAAGTTTCCTAGAGCGCCTTCCACTACGCTGGCTTTCTGGGGGGTTGCGTGGTTTGGGCGCTCTAAGGCGGGTGACTGACCCGGCTGCTGCTGCTGTTGGGCGTTAGCGGCTGGCGTTGAACCCGAGAACCTCACTGTAATGCTAGCTAGAGGCCACGCATCCACAGACACCATTGCTCGGGACTAGGGGGCACGAGGCCTGAAAGTCTCTGCGTGAAATCCAGCTAGCGGGAATGCCTGGGCGAACCGCGCTGAGTGGAAGGTTGATGACCGCTGTAAAACCCCCCGTGGCCTGGCCGAAGTTGCAGGCTTTATAGGGGGCGACGATGCAGTAATCTAGAAGATATGGGACGTGTGCTGAATTTCGGCAGCACCTGCTAATAGGCTAAGTCGGGTGCCCTATTGGCGCTAGTAGGCGCTGCTGGCTTCCCTTCTTATAGGCCCACTGACACTTTTTTGGGCCCACTTCCGCGGATCTGGGCTTGTGTTAGAATTTTCGTTCCGATTAAATCGGATTTGTATGGGAAAACAAAAAAATCGTCTCACGGCCACTAACCCGCAAAAAGACCTTGCACGCACCCCGATTGACTGCCCGATCTCTTACACCTTGTTGCTGCTGCTGCTGCTCGCGCCTGACTGTGCTGGGGCGAGATTTCGCCCGCCTGACAGGGGTCCCCATTTAAGGGTACTTCTTTTTTAGCGGTCTGTTCCAGTGGCCGGGCGCTGTAAATACAGGGTACCTTAGGGGTCCCTATTTAAGGGTACTTCTTTTTTAGCGGTCCGCTTTAGTGGCTGGGCGCTGTAAATACAGGGCACCTTAGGGGTCCCTATTTAAGGGTACTTCTTTTTTAGCGGTCCGTTCTAGCGGTTGGGCGCTGTAAATATAGCGCACCTTAGGGGTTTCTATTTAAGGGTACTTCTTTTTTAGCGGTCTGTTCTAGCGCATACCTGCTGTAAATCCAGAGCACCTTAGGGGTTCCCATTTAAGGGTACTTCTTTTTTAGCGGTCCGTTCCAGCGGTTGGGCGCTGTAAATATAGGGCATCTTAGGGGTTTCTATTTAAGGGTACTTCTTTTTTAGCGGTCTGTTCCAGTGGCCGGGCGCTGTAAATACAGGGCACCTTAGGGGTCCCTATTTAAGGGTACTTCTTTTTCAGCGGTCCGCTTCAGCGGTTGGGCGCTGTAAATACAGAGCACCTTAGGGGTTCCCATTCAAGGGTACTTCTTTTTCAGCGGTCTGTTCTAGCGCTCACCCGCTGTAAATATAGCATATCTTAGAGGTCTCTATTTAAGGATACTTCTTTTTAAGTAGTATACTATAGTAGCTAGATACTATAGTTATATAATACTTTAGTAGTCTCTATTTAAAAATACTTTCCTAATATTATATTATAATACTT
>JAVHLV010000779.1:0-10197 GCA_036785495.1 Colletotrichum neosansevieriae
GAATTTTATAAAAAAGTTAAGTATATTAATATAAAATATCATTTTGCAAGAGATAACGTTATAGCTGAAAAAGTATTCTTATATCACGTTAATACTAAAGATAATATAGCAGATATATTAACTAAACTGCTGGGAAAAATACTTTTTCACTCAATAAAAGATACTTATAATATATTAAAAAAGGGTTTTTTACCAGATTATAATAAACCTATTAATAGGTATAATAAAAATATAAAAGACTCTAATATTCAAAGAGTCAATAAGCTACTAAAATAATATACTATATATATCTGGTTTTCCCTAATATAAATACTAGAATTTTTCCTATAAGGTTTTTTCTAGTATAAATAAATAAATAAATAAATAATAAAATATTAAAATAATAATAATACTGGTTTTTTCCTATACGGTTTTCCAGTATAAAATAATAATAAGTACTGGTTTTTCCTATTAAGGTTTTCCAGTATAAATATCTCTTAAGCAATAAGCTATATATAATATATATACCTTAAGGGGGGATATAAGAGATATACTATAAAACCCTATACTAAAAATATATAATAATATAGAGGCTATATAATAGAGATTAATTACGTAATACAGTGTATTACAGTACTATTAGTACTGTGTATACTGTTAGAAAGAAGCCTCTAGAAAGCTGTGGAAACTACTAGCTTTTACTGTCTAAGTTAAGGTTAAACCTAAAAGGGTTTTAGGTTACTAAATTACTTAATAAATAACCCAAATAAGGAAATAAGTGGGGCAGCTTAGCAAGCAGCTTACGCAGCCATAGAAGGCTCTATAAACTAAGCCTTAAGTATAAATAACTCGCCTCTCCCTCTCTAAAATACTCCCTTTTACTTAGAAGGTAGACACTTCAATATTAACTTATTTATACTTATTATTTCCCTTTTAAGCTATTGATTACGTTATTAACGATTACGTAACCTAAGAATATATATAGAGTAATACTATTAAAGCCTGGAACTATATTAAATGTAAACTTACTAATATAGCAGATTATGCTTTTCTAGACTACTCTAAACTATTTATCCTTTATGTTAATAATAGTTATAAGGGCCTTAGTGTAGCTCTATACTAGGAATAACCTAATAGTAAAATGTAGCCTATTCTCTTCTTATTATGTATATTATTATAAGCTAAAGCAAACTATACTATTATGGAAATTAAGACCCTTATTCTGGTCTGGTTACTATATAAACTAGAACACTACCTTAATAATAGTATAATCTATATGCTTTTAGACTATATAGTAGTTAGGGATATGTTCTAGATAGTTAGTTTGGGTAAGCTAAAAGGCTGTTATTATTTAGTTAACTAGAAGCTTATACTTGCTAAATAGATAGACTGTATTATAATTTAATATTATTCTGGTTATAAGTATATTAATGCTAATACCTTGTTAAGACTGCTAATTTCCACTCTATTACTCTATATATTGCTTACTAATAATAATAATAATAAAGCTAATAATAAACTAGAGCCTCCTGACTCTAACATTGTCTAGAACCTAACTAATTCTAACTAATAGATATAGTTACCTAACAGAATCTAACTGTTATATAAAGTTTAAATTATAATATGCTAAGGTGCTTAACTATAATAGTAATATAATAAGATATAACCTGATAATGTGATATAGGACCCCTCTAATATGGTGGAAGCAGATATAATTACTATAGAATTAATAATAACTAATAAATTTTGCTCTAGGATTCTCTAAGTGCTGCTAATAGATCCTACCTTTTATTAAATTTATAATAATATAATCTAGACTGACTAAAACTGCCTATATAGCTTCTTACTTAATAATTAAAAGCTTCTCTATCTCTAAGATAAGGATAATTTATGCCTTTATATACTTTAAGTAGTTATACCTAACGTCTATAAAGCTGCCTATAATAATAGAGTATATATTAGTGTGGGATAAGTATATAATTTCTTATAATAAACCTGTTTTTTCTAAGATATGTGTTGAGAACTGTAATTATATATTATTTATTATCTGGAATGCTGCAAAGCTAAGCCTAATTAAAACGCCTCCTATAGTAATCTTACTCTAATTAAAGTACTCTATATCCCTCTCTCTATAATCTATCTTAACTTTATTATAATACTGCTTATATTAAAATAAGGCTATAATGCTATACTCTTTCTTATAGATAAAACCTCTAAGTTTACTAGAGAACTTATTAGTTATATAGATTAGACTATAAAATAATAGGCTACTTTATATATCTATAATATCTACCTAGACTAGAGCTTACCTGATATCTTTATTTCTAATATTAACTCTAAGCTAGTCTTAGTCTTATAGATATCCTTATATATTACTGCTAATATCTAACTTAAAATCTCTGTAATATACTATTATTAAGCTAATAGATAAGTTAAAAGGACTATTTAAATAATTATCTATATATTTTAAGCCTTAATTAGTTTCTAGCTTAACTATTCTAATTAGAAAGATATTCTATCTTATATTCTAGCTTATCTTAATATATTAGTCTTAGCTACTATAAAGTATATCCCCTATAAAGTCCTCTTTAATAGAATAGCTAAGTCCTTTTTATCTCTAATAAATTAACTAGTTACAGATTTCAGATTCTAATAATATAAAATTTGCTAAAAAGTATAAGAGGTCTGCTAAATCTCCTTAATAAAAATAAAGACCTACTATAATAATAATTACTATCTATCTCTATAGTTAGTAGCAGGTAATATAGTTTATATTAAACTTTTAAAGAAGGAACTTCTAGGATACTATCTTAATAGCTAGACTAAATTCTCTTATATTTATAAAGGACTATTTAAGATTAAAAAGGTTATTAACCTATTAAGATACTATATCTATTTACTATTATAGCTTAAATAGCACTCTAAAATATCTATTAAATATCTTAAACTAGTCTAAAAAGATCTCTTTAACTAACTAAGCTAGTCTCTAGGTCTCTTATAATAAGGTGATAAAGAGAAATTTATTATTAAGAAAATCCTTACCTATAATACCTATAATAGCAAACTTTACTATTATATTAAATAGTTAGGCTATTCTAAGCCTATCTAGTATCTTACTAGTATTATTAAATAAAATATCTCTAACCTAGTATATAAGTACTATAAATTATAATATATAATAGAGTATTATTTAGATAAGGTATAGATATAATAGAATAAAGCACCTTTCTATTAGGAGTTTATATCTATATAAGTATTATTACCTCTTATATTTTATATAATATATACTCTCTACTCTGATTTATTAGCTATAAATAACTAGGTTTTAATTTTTACCTTATTAATCACTAAAAATTTTTTTACCTCTTTCCTCTATTAAGCTAACTATTATAGACCTACTTTTACTAACTTCCTGCCTTTATACCTTTCTCCTATTAATACTTACTTTTATTTTTGTTTTTTCCCTTTTTTTCTCTTCCTTACCTATAACTTTTTTCTAAATATTACCTAATTAATAAAAAATCCTTAACTTCTTTTAAATTATTATTCTTTCTAAATTATTATTATTACTAATAACCACTTATACTCTTAACTTTAATAAAAACCTTACTAATACCTCTTTAAATTTCTAATATTATTAGCTTTTAATATATCTAGATATAATAGACTCTAAGTAACCTACTATAAGGGTATTAGTAAGCAGCGCTAAACGTGTGCTAAACTCTTGCTAAACCCTTATAGAACCCTTGCATATGCACACACACTTTAAAAGGGGCTTCTACACACTATTTAGAAAGAAGCTAAGTTATACTTAATATACTACTATATACCTATTATTGCATAAAGTTGTTATTCTTCCCTAGTCTAGGCCTTTAGCTATCTATACCCTTATAATTATATAACTTCTACCTTGTTTTAAGAAGACCAGCCTAGAATAATAACTATGTGCCTGACTACCCACCGCACTATTGCTAATACTGGCGCTAATAGTGAAAATTTTTCACTAGCCTTATCTGCTATGCCTACTGTAATAACTGTAAGTGATGCAGCTGCACCCTTAACTATAACTATAAATATACCCTTAACTATGCCCTTAAGTAATGCAGTTATTAGAGAACTCTTATATATTGTCTAATGCTAGGGTTATAATTATGCAGACCTCCTATATGCTCTTACTGCCTATATACTAACTATATGCTAATATAAGCGCCCTCTAGCCTACTCCTATGCTACCTTTAAGGAGGACTCTACTCCTATATAAGTAGCAGATTAGCTTACTACTATATAGAATATAAATAACCTCTATAATGCCTCTAATAGCTACTATATATAGTGGGCACTTATAAAGATCTTACCTATACTCTAAATATAGTAGCAAAACTATGTTTCTACTCTTAGCTATAAGGCTATATAGGCTAACTTCTTAGTATTTACTTACTAATTCTATATTAATCTAGCTTTCTAAGAGCAGTAACTATATAGCCTACTCTATAAGGCCTAACAGAGTATAGATCAGAGTTCCCTCTACTTCTTTACTAAATAGTTAGCAATACTATAGATATTAGGAATGCTCTATAAGGATAGCTATATACTAGCTTTTTCCTTCTTTTACTATCTAAGCTTATAGGTCTAGAGAGACCTAGAGTAGTAGCAGTTTAATAACTAGAAGCTGCTAGATATAGCTATAGCTATTAAGAGAGCCTGGAAACTATACTATAAGTAGTGTACTATTACTAAAGTGTTAGAGACTAAATAGTCTGAATAGCTTATAAAGACTGCACACCCTAGAGACTATATAATGTGTGGTTATATAGGGTATACTACTAATAAGTACTAGAAGAACCATACTTATATAATTTGCTTCTAGAAGGGGTATATAGAGAACTATTATTACTAAGCTAGTAGTAACCTAGTGCTAAAGGTACTAATAAAGGCACTGCTAAAAGTATCTATAAATACTATATAGACTACTAAAGAGGTTAAATACCTTGATTTATTAGAGGATAACTATTAACTGTGGTTATAGTAGAAGATTGCAGTTATATAGCTATTATTTAGTATATAATTAGCATATTCTTAGTGTTAACCTGAGATATATAATAGTTATAGGTATATATTAAGTTTATAATAACCCTATACTAAATATTATATTATATAGTTATAAGTATATATTAAGTTTATAATAGCTCTGTGCTATATTTACTATAAGTATATATTAAGTTTATAATAATCCTATATAGATATTTAATAGGTATATATTAAGTTTATAATAACCCTATTATACTATGACTTTTACTAAATATATGCTAAAGAGATACTGAAAATAATAATAATTAATAGGTATATATTAAGTTTATAATAACCCTATTATATTATAATAACCTTTACTAAATAAGCACTAAAATAACACTAAAATAAGCAGTATTTAGATATTTAGATAATTAGATTAAATTATTACGGGATATTATTTAAATAAGCCTGTAGCTAAGCCTATAAGAGCTAATTTAAGCCTTAGAGACTAAGGCCTTAGAGAGGGGGGCAATTATAAGGGTATTAGTAAGCAGCGCTAAACGTGCGCTAAACCCTCACTAAACCCTTACAGAACCCTCACACACACATATACACTTTAAAAGGGGCTTCTATACACTATTTGGAAAGAAGCTAAGTTATACTTAATACACCACTATATACCTATTATTGCATAAAGTTGTTATTCTTTCCTAGTCTAGGCCTTTAGCTATCTATACCCTCACACCTACTACTTCTAGTAGTAACCTATTATATTCCCAGACTTATAAGTTAAAAATTCTCTAATCTCCTTGCCTATAAAACTCTACTAATACCTTTACTATTTATTATCTAATTATTACTAATTAGCTTTAATATAGCCTGGATAAATTTCTCTAGTAAAAATCCACTAACTATACTTAACTACCCTTTCCAGATAGGTATATATCTATAGCTAAATATTAATAATTATAGTTAATAATTGCTAGAAACCCCCTAAACCTGTTTAATTACTAGAGCTTCTCTATTTATACTAATAATACTGCTTAACTCCCTATAATTAAAGACTAGTATGCTATTATAGAGGAAACTTACTAAGCTTAAACTTCTAAGAATTAGTATAATACTACTAATAACTAGAATACCCTCTAGGTTAAGGATAGTTAGGTAAACACTATTACTATCTAGAATAATAATATACTATAAATTAATAATAGATAGGGAAATATATCTACTAACTAGGACTTTAATAATAAGAATATTATATATAATAATATAAATCCTATTAATTCCTCGAGAAATAAGCCTAAATATAATAAAGAATTGCCTCCTTATATCTATATTAATGTTAATTATTATAAGAGAAAGATCTCTAAATTTACTGCTCTACTAGAAGTATCTAATATTACTAATATAATTAATAACCTCCTAATTAACACTATTAATAAGAAATATTATAAGTATACTATAGCTAATATCTCTGAAATTAGTATACTCTCACTTAATATATAATAAGTTATATTAGAAGCTTAAAATATATTCCTTAAATCCTTAAAGCTTATATACTTACTTAGAACTAATAAGCTTATTATAGGATATCTCCTATCTATACTTACTAAAGCAGGTTTAGACCTAGATAGTATCTATACTCTCCTCACTATTATTAAGTTACTTACTCTTCCTAGAAAACTTTAACTCTTATACTACTATAAGGTAAAAGGCAAATATTTCTGCTTTATAAGAATTAAGATCCCTATCTATGCCCTGACTTCTATACCTATTATTAGAGCTACTGAAACAGGCTGAGAACCTCAAGACAAAAACAATAAAACCACACACTCCCACACACTTATACAGAAATATTATAATATTGCAGCTTTATATCTAGAGGCCCTAGAACAAAGAAAAGGATCTCTCTGAGCATAATAACCTTATTATAGATATAATCTGTTAAGTAAAAGTGATAAAAGCTTCTAAATAATAAGATAAACTGTAATAATGCTAACTGATAATGCTTCTCTATCCTCCTCTCTGCCCTTAATGAGGCGAAAAGTCCTGCTATACTGTGCTGACTAATGCACCTATCTGGGCACTCTCTAAACTGGGTTGTTTGCACTGCCCTGTCTCACTACTAATTAAAATAACACTATATTATTATTATTAATACTAGAGGTTTAGAAACTCTATAATTATATTACTATTATACTTATAGCAAACTATAAATAGACTTAGTTAGCTATAATATAGCTAACTATTAATAATAAGCTAGTATAGATATACCTTAATTAGTAGTAAAAGAATATTTTTATAAAAGATATAGATATAAAACTTTTAATAATACTCCCCCCTAACTAAGTAAGTATCTCTTAATTTCTCTCTACCTTGTCTGATAATATTAAGAATATAACTAATAACCTAATATATATCTAGAATACCTTATCTTACTACTTTAAAGACCCTAGTAACCCCTATTAGCTTAACTAGAGAACTATTTAAGTTAGTACTAAAAAGCCCTTACTCCTAGCACTATTATAACTAGTCTTCTTTATAGATATCTTATATATAATAGCCTTATAAGTATCTAACTATAAGGAATTTAAAGTTAATAATAGCAGTATAGCTAAGTTAGAAATATATACCTTTTATAAAGCAGCACTCTTTCTAGATCTATAATTAGTATAGCTATTAGGTGAGAATAAATATAATATCTAATCTAATAGTACTATCTAATAATATCTTAGTGTAGTTATACTAGACCTAACTATTAAGGGCCTTTCTATATCTAATATTAGTATATTATTTAAAGTTATCCTCTCTAATATATCACCTCTTATACTATAGAACCTCCTCTTAGATAAATCTAATACTAATACCTCTATATAATATACTCTTAACTATCTTATTACTAGGATACTAGAACTATCTGCTAAATATAATACTTCCTTATATAGAGTATAAGAGTATATTTATAAAGAAGCTAAGTCTAACTAGAATATAGATATAGTAGCTAATATTATTACTACCTTTTCTAATTAGCTACTATCTAAGCTTACTAATAACCTATCTAAGAATATAGCTTTCTAAGATATATATATACTTATAGCTATTAGCCTCCTGCCTTATTTCTTTCCTATTTATATAAATAAAGATAAATAGCTTAATATTCTTCTATAAATATTTAAAGATATTAACCTCACTATACCTATATATAACTATCTACCTTTCTACCTAGTAACTTAAGTCTTACTACTTCTAGATAGATCTATAAATACTATCTACCTTAGTATTTATATTCTATATAAATAAGGCTAGCTATTATCTATAGAAGCACTCCCTATTAAATTTCTAATATATTCTAATATAATTAAATCTCTTTATAAGTCTACTATCTTAGAATAGATAATCTATATAGTATTTAATAGTAACTCCCTATATTAGTAAATACTAATAATCTTCTATATCTAAATTCCCTAAAATACTATTAAAGCTAAGATAGCAGTAATTTCTAAGATATCTATAGTACTAAAAGGTTTATATTATAATATAATTTAGTACTTTATATTAAAATTTACTACTATATACTACTATAATATTTACTAAGATCTACTAAAACTTATATAACTAAAGCTCTAACTCCCCTATAATATTCTCACTATAATATTATACTATTACCTAGCTTAACTTCTTACTTTTAGTAGTAGTCCAGGCTTAGAAAAGATATTAGCTATGCTTAATATTACCTCTATATTAAGCTATAATACTTCTCTTAGAGTAATCTAGTTACTATATTCTAATAAACTCTATAATAATACTATTACTAAACTTAAATATACTCTCTATAATTTTAGAGGTATCTATTATCTTTATACTTACTATACTATAATAGCAGCTATTATAGGTTATAGATAATATAATCTAGATAAACTCTAGATTAAACTAGATAGTGTTATATCTATAATTACTCACTCTATTAATATAGTAGATAACTATAAGGATTATAAACACCTACTTACTAATCTAGATTTTTTAGTAATATAGTATCTATTTATAATAGAAAAAGTAAAAGAAAATAAGAATATTAAGTTTAATACTCTTATAGAACTCTAATCTAAGTCTAAGTAGACTCTAGAAGAATATATCTAAGCTATTAGCAATATAGATATACTAATTACTATAGTACTCCTATAAATTTATTTTATTATTATAACTCTATATATAGTTACTAATTATATATCTATATATAATAAGGATAATAACACTATATAGTTACTATTTGCTATTTTTATAAATAAGATAGGTTATATACTAGAAGTATAATAGTAGATAATACTTACCTACTATAACCTAAAACTTATTATTACTATAAGAAATATAGTCTAATTTAGACCTATATTAAAAGTATATAATACTTATAGCTATAAGGCTTCCTTCTCTCTATAATACCTTATATTATTCCTTTTCTATATAGAAACTACTAGAGCCCTATCTGCTACCTTTCTTATTAACTAATAAAACCAGGGCAGAATTGCTAAATAGGCTATAAAAAACCTATATAAAGGAAAGATAAATATTATTTATTCTAATATAGATATAGTAAACTTCTTTAAATATCTCAGTAAGAAGCTATTCTACCTTAATAACCCTATAGTAAATAGCTTTATTATAAATATAGTTAAAGGTAATAAATAATATATTAGCACTTTAAAAGCTAATATTGCTAACTAAAACTATATTATCTAACTTATTCTCACCTTATTTATAAAAGGTTTTCTATCTACTTTAAATAATACTAGATAGAGCAATTTAATAGTTATTATAAGATACTCTAGCTAATTAATAGCTTATAGATAAGAATAGAAAAGGATTACTATAAGTTAATTTATTAAAGATAATATCTAATTCAGAATAGTTAATAACTCTATATTAGCAGAGACTAATATTATTATCTTTAATATAGTTTACTTAGACTTACTTAGCTTCCTTAATAACACCTCTTATATAGTAGTTACTACTACTTATATAAGAGATATAATAATTATAATTCTTAATACTAAGAACTAAACTAAGAAAGTTAATAATATAGCACTATAAGTAAACTTTATAATATCTAACCTTATTATTAACTATTAGAACTAGCACTTTAACTATTAATATATTAATATTACTTAACCTTTTAAGGGTCTAGGATATATACTTCTCTATATATATTAT
>JAVHLV010000780.1:0-10071 GCA_036785495.1 Colletotrichum neosansevieriae
ACTTAGTAAAAAGACGTTAAAGTATAGAGAGATTACTTTATTATATAGAGGGGGGTTCTATATAGTTCTAAATAAAAGCCTGCTAAGTCTATCTATACTTTTATTTTAGGCCTAGAAAGCTTCTAAGCAGAAATAGAATTTAAGAATTTAGCAAAGTTTAGATATATAAAGACTAAATAGACCTTATAGCAAACCTTATAGAGAGAGGTTCTCTATAACCCACTAATAGAAGCCTGCTAAAACTGCCTATATTTTCCCCTTAGACCTAGAAGGCCTCTAGGTAGAAATGAATTTTTATAAATTTAAAAATTTAGTAAAAGTTAGAAATATAAGCATAAAAGTACCCTTAAATAAGAAACTAGCTTTAGCAGACCTTATAGCAGACCTTATAGTAGATCTTATAGAGGGTGGTTCTCTATAACTTACTAATAAAAGCCTGCTAAACCTATCTATATTTTCCCCTTAAGCCTAGAAGGCTTCTAGATAGAAATAAATTTTTAAAACTTAGAAAAAGTTAGAAATATAAGTATAAAAATACCCTTAAATAAGAAACTAGCTATAGTAGACCTTATAATAGACCTTATAGAGAGCGGTCCTCTATAACTTATTAAAAGAGGCCTGCTAAAACTGTCTGTATTTTCCCCTTAGGCCTGGAAGGCTTCTAAGTAGAAATAAATTTTTAAAACTCAGGAAAAGTTAGAAGAGCAGGGCTTAGCAACTCTTATAGCAGACCTTATAGAGGGGGGTTCTCTATAACCCACTAAAAGAGGCCTGCTAAAACTGCCTATATTTTCCCCTTAGGCTTAGAAGGCTTCTAGGCAGAAATAAATTTTTAAAATTTAGTAAAAGTTAGAGATATAAGCATAAAAGTACCCTTAAATAAGAAACTAGCTATAGTGAACCTTATAGCAGACCTTATAGAGGGGGGTTCTTTATAACCTACTAAAAGAGGCTTGCTAAAACTACCTATATTTTCCCTTTAGGCCTAGAAGGCTTCTAGGTAGAAATAAATTTTTAAAACTTAGAAAAAGTTAGAAGAGCAGGGCTTAGCAGACCTTATAGCAGACCTTATAGAGGGGGGTCCTCTATAACCCACTAAAAGAGGCCTGCTAAAACTGCTTATATTTTCCCCTTAGGCCTAGAAGGCTCCTGGGCGGAAATAAATTTTTAAAATTTAATAAAAGTCAGAGATATAAGCATAAAAGTACTCTTAAATAAGAAACTAGCTATAGCAGACCTTATAGCAGATCTTATAGAGGGGGGTTCTCTATAACCCACTAAAAGAGGCCTGCTAAAACTACCTATATTTTTCTCTTAGACCTAGAAGGCCCCTGAGTAGAAATAAATTTTTAAAACTTAGAAAAAGTTAGCAGAGCAGGGCTTAGTAACTCTTATAGTAGATCTTATAGAGGGGGGTTCTCTATAACCCACTAAAAGAGGCCTGCTAAAACCACTTATATTTTCCCCTTAGGCCTAGAAGGCTCCTAGATAGAAATAAATTTTCAAAATTTAGTAAAAGTCAGAGATATAAGTATAAAAGTACCCTTAAATAAGAAACTAGCTATAGCAAACCTTATAGCAGACCTTATAGAGAGGGGTTCTCTATAACCCACTAAAAGAGGCCTGCTAAAACTGCCTATATTTTCTCTTTAAGCCTAGAAGGCTCCTAGATAGAAATAAATTTTTAAAACTTAGAAAAAGTTAGAAGGGCAGGGCTTAGCAGACCTTATAGCAGACCTTATAGAGGGGGGTTCTCTATAACCCACTAAAAGAAGCCTGCTAAAACTGCCTATATTTTCCCCTTAAGCCTGGAAAGCCCCTAGGTGGAAATAAATTTTCAAAATTTAGTAAAAGTTAGAGATATAAGCATAAAAGTACTCTTAAATAAGAAACTAGCTATAGCAAACCTTATAGCAGACCTTATAGAGGGGGGTTCTCTATAACCCACTAAAAGAGGCCTGCTAAAACTGCCTATATTTTCCCCTTAGACCTAGAAGGCTCCTAGATAGAAATAAATTTTTAAAACTTAGAAAAAGTTAGAAGAGCAGAGCTTAGTAACTTTTATAGCAGATCTTATAGAGAGAGGTTTTCTATAACTTACTAAAAGAGGCCTGCTAAAACTGCCTATATTTTCCCCTTAGGCCTAGAAGGCTCCTGGGTAGAAATAAATTTTTAAAATTTAGTAAAAGTCAGAAATATAAGTATAAAAGTACTCTTAAATAAGAAACTAGCTATAGCAGACCTTATAGTAAACCTTATAGAGGGGGGTCCTCTATAACCTACTAAAAGAGGCCTACTAAAACCACCTATATTTTCCCCTTAAACCTAGAAGGCTCTTGGGTAGAAATAAATTTTCAAAATTTAGTAAAAGTTAGAAATATAAGTATAAAAGTACTCTTAAATAAGAAACTAGCTATAGTAGATCTTATAGTATATCTTATAGAGGGGGATCCTCTATAACCTACTAATAAAGGCCTGCTAAAACTGCCTATATTTTCCCCTTAGACCTAGAAAGCTCCTAGATAGAAATAAATTTTTAAAACTTAGAAAAAGTTAGAAGAGCAGGGCTTAGTAACTCTTATAGCAGACCTTATAGAGGGGGGTTCTCTATAACCTATCAAAAGAGGCTTGCTAAAACTACCTATATTTTCCCCTTAGACCTAGAAGGCCTCTAAGTAGAAATAAATTTTTAAAATTTAGTAAAAGTCAGAAATATAAGTATAAAAGTACCCTTAAATAAGAAACTAGCTATAGTAGACCTTATAGCAGACCTTATAGAGGGGGGTTCTCTATAATCTACTAAAAGAGGCCTGCTAAAACTGCCTATATTTTCCCTTTAAGCCTAAAAGGCCTCTAAGTAGAAATAAATTTTTAAAACTTAGAAAAAGTTAGAAGAGTAGAGCTTAGCAAACCTTATAGCAGACCTTATAGAGGGGGGTCCTCTATAACCCACTAAAAGAGGCCTGCTAAAACTGCTTATATTTTCCCCTTAGGCCTGGAAAGCTCCTAGATAGAAATAAATTTTTAAAATTTAGTAAAAGTTAGAAATATAAGCATAAAAGTACCCTTAAATAAGAAACTAGCTATAACAGACCTTATAATATACTTTATAGAGGGGGATCCTCTATAACCTACTAATAAAGGCCTGCTAAAACTACCTATATTTTCCCCTTAGGCCTAGAAAGCCCCTAAGTAGAAATAAATTTTTAAAACTTAGAAAAAGTTAGAAGAGCAGGGCTTAGTAACTCTTATAGCAGACCTTATAGAGGGGGGTTCTCTATAACCTACTAAAAGAGGCCTGCTAAAACCACCTATATTTTCCCCTTAAACCTAAAAGGCTTCTAGATAGAAATAAATTTTTAAAATTTAGTAAAAGTTAGGAATATAAGTATAAAAGTACCCTTAAATAAGAAACTAGCTATAGTAAACCTTATAGTAGACCTTATAGAGGGGGGTTCTCTATAACCTACTAAAAGAGGCTTGCTAAAACTACCTATATTTTTCCCTTAAACCTAAAAGGCTCCTAGATAGAAATAAATTTTTAAAATTTAGTAAAAGTTAGAAATATAAGTATAAAAGTACTCTTAAATAAGAAACTAGCTATAGCAGACCTTATAGCAAACCTTATAGAGGGGGGTTCTCTATAACCTACTAAAAGAGGCCTGCTAAAACCACCTATATTTTCCCCTTAGGCCTGGAAGGCTTCTGGGCAGAAATAAATTTTTAAAATTTAGTAAAAGTTAGAGATATAAGTATAAAAGTACCCTTAAATAAGAAACTAGCTATAGTAGACCTTATAGCAGATCTTATAGAGGGGGGTTCTCTATAACCTACTAAAAGAGGCCTGCTAAAACTGTCTGTATTTTCCCCTTAGGCCTGGAAAGCTTCTAGGTGGAAATAAATTTTTAAATTTTAGTAAAAGTTAGAGATATAAGTATAAAAGTACCCTTAAATAAGAAACTAGCTATAGCAGACCTTATAGCAGACCTTATAGAGGGGGTTCCTCTATAACCTACTAAAAGAGGTTTGCTAAAACTGTCTGTATTTTCCCTTTAAGCCTAGAAGGCCCCTAAGTGGAAATAAAGTTTTAAAATTTAGTAAAAGTCAGGGATATAAGTATAAAAGTACCCTTAAATAAGAAACTAGCTATAGCAGACCTAATAGTAGACCTTATAGAGGGGGGTTCTCTATAACCTACTAATAAATACCTACTAAAACTATTTATATTTTCCCTTTAAGCTTAGAGGGCTCCTAGATAGAAATAGGTTTCTAAATTTTAGTTACCTAGCTATATATAACCTCTTTTCTATATAAAGTAACTATAAGATAATTTTTTTATTTTCCTATATAAATCTGATTTAATTAGAATGTTTTTTCTAGTATAAGTGCTAATTAGTAGAACTTAGACTGAAAATATACTAGAGGGTCTATAAGAGGGGCAGGGTAAAGCTGCTATACTCTCTCTGCCTCCTTCTGCTTAATAGCTTATATAGGCTCTATATTAGCACTTATATACCTACCTACCTACTAACTATTAGTAGCTCCTCTAAATACCTATTTCTTATTATATAGCAGCCTTACTTCTAGACTATATATAAGTCTATATACTATTAAATACTAAAGTAGCTTATATTACCTACTAACTAGCCTCTCTACTAACTTATTAATATATATAATACTATAGGCTGCTAAGTAGCAGGTAGTAAAGCTAGGCTTTTCCTCTCTCTAGGCTCTCTCTAGCTACTATTTTAGTACTAGAGCTATTATACTACTATATATCTAGCTACTTAGCTACTTCTAGCTCTTATCTTATTATAGGTATTATAGTTTTATTATAAATCTAGCTCTCTATAACTTAAGCTGCTATATTACTATATACTAAGCTCTAGCCTTACTAAAAACTATTCTGCTAGCAGGCTGCTAGAAGCTGCTATGCTGCTATATACTAAGCTCTAGCCTTATTAAAGACTGCTCTGCTAGCTAGCTGCTAGAAGCTGCTATGCTACTATATACTAAGCTCTAGCTTTGCTTTATATTACCTATCTAATAGGCTGCTAGAGGCTACTATGCTGCTATATACTAAGCTCTAGTCTTACTAAAAACTACTCTACTAGCTAGCTGTTAGGAGCTGCTATACTACTATATACTAAGCTCTAGCCTTACTAAAAACTACTCTGTTAGCTAGCTACTAGGAGCTGCTATGCTACTATATACTAAGCTCTAGCCTTATTAAAAACTGCTCTACTAGCTAGCTACTAGGAGCTGCTATGCTACTATATACTAAGCTTTAGCCTTACTTTATATTACCTATTAAATAGGCTACTAGAAGCTGCTATACTATTATATACTTAGCCTTAATATTCTTTTATTCTACTCTACTAACTTACTACTAAAAGCACTTATATTACTATATATCTAACCTTTTTAGCTATACTAGTTATTTACTAGTACTAGACTAAACTACTAATATTTACTTAGCCTGCTTAATATAGCCTAGATAGATATTAGTGCTAGGCCTAAATCTTAAATATATATAATACCTCTTTACCTATAATATCTACCTTTTAGAGGGTTAAGGCTGCTAGAGTAGTAGGGGCCTTCTAGAACTTAGAAGCAGACTGCTATAAAGCCTCCCCCACCTCCCTATAGGGGGTATGCTCTGGGGTTTAGCTCTGCTCTCACTATAGGCTAGACTCTAGCTATATTTAGCTGCTCTTCTTTTTCTACTAGGAGGGAGATCTGCTATCTTATCTACTAGTAAAAGCTTAGCTTTATACTTCTAAGCTAGTAAGGGGTATTAGTTTCCTAGCTAATAGGTAGTAGATATAGCTAGAGCTCTTAGATATTAGCCTTTAAGTAGGTAGTCTGATCTAGAAGCCCCTCTATATAGTAGCACCCTCCTAGTAGCTAACTATAAAGCAGGGAGTTATTAATAAGGTAACTAGGCTGCTATAGTATAGGAGCTAGGTATTCTTAGGCCTTAGTCTATAGGATCTAGTAGTAGTAGCCTTATCTTAGAGATATATCTATAAGTATATTTATATATATATAGATAGCTTATAGGCTTATAAGTAGATATTTACCTTTCTCTAAGCTGCTTAAACCTATTAAGTAGTGCTTAGTTAGAATCCTAAAGCTAGCTTAGAGTATAAATAATTAGTAGTTTAGTGTCTAGTAGGCTTTTTAGGGGCTTAAGCTACTTCCTATAGCAGTTACTGCTCTTTAGAGGGGTAAATAGAGTATTAAAGATATCTAGGAGCTAATAGGCCTGTTTAGAGTTAGGCGTAACTGCCTATTAAACCTAGCAGGCCTAACCTATTATAAAATACACCTACTTAGAGTGTTTTTATTACTATTTAGGAGTATTATTATAGCTTATAGGGGCTAGAGTATAGCTAGGTACCTATATTTAGCTATATCTATTATATAGTTAGTAGTAGCTTTAGCTATAACTAGCTATATAACTATATAGATATACTAATATATACTTTAAGAGTAATAAAAAACCTAAGTAGTTTCTTATACTTATCTAACTATAATAGTAGGAGAGTAAGTAGCTATAATATAAAGCTCTTAGTAGTTCTAACCTATTACTATAAGCCTAGGTTATACTAGCTCCTAAAAAGTCTATTAAGCCTTATTAGTAAGCTTTTATTTTATACTGCTCTCTATCTAGCCTCTTTTCTCCTTTTTCTAGTTATGCTCTAATTTTCTTTTTATCTAAGCTTTATAGATAAGCTCTTATTTTATACTACTCTCTCTATCTAGCCTCCTTTCTCCTTTATCTAGTTATACTTTAATTTCTTTTTTATCTTATTTTTTTTTTTTCTCTGTTCTTCTTTTCTCCCTTTTTTTTAACTTTCTACTTATTTCTAGGACTAGCTAAGTATACTCTAAGCTAGCTTTAATATATTTTAATAAATATATCTAAATAACTACTTATCTAATACTTAATAATAGCTTAGTAACTGCTTAATAACTGCTTAATAACTACCTTATAACTACCTGATAACTATCTAATAACTACTTAAGAACTATCTAATAACTACCTAATAACTCTAGGTAGTGGGGTAGCCTGGGCCTAATAACTCTAGGTAGTTAGGTAGCTTATATCTAATAATTCTAGGTAGTAGGGTAGCCTATATATAATAACTCTAGAATAGGTAGCCTATATCTAATAATTCTAGGTAGTTAGGTAGCCTGGATATAATAACTCTAGGTAGTAGAGTAACTTATATATAATAACTCTAGGTTAGGTAGCCTATATCTAATAACTCTAGGTGGTTAGATAGTCTAGGTATAATAACTCTAGGTAGTAGAATAGCTTATATATAATAACTCTAGGTTAGATAGCTTATATCTAATAACTCTAGGTATAATAACTCTAGGTAGTAGAGTAGTTTATACTTAATAACTCTAGGTTAGATAGCCTGTCTAGATAACTCTAGGTAGGTATAGATAACTCTAAGTGGGTAGTAATAACTCTAAGTATATATATATGCCTAAATAACTGCTATAATAATAGCTATAATACCTAGATATATATGCTGCACCTACCTAGATAATTCTAGGTGGGCAGTAATAACTCTAGGTAGGTGTAGATAACTCTAGGCAGCTAGTAATAACTCCAGGTAGGTGGGGATAACTCTAGGTGGGCAGGCAGGTAGCCTGTGTAGGGGCGCCAGCTAATAAGTATAGGTTCTAATAACTCTAGGTGGGGGGAGGGGGTAGGGGGCCTGTGTATAATAATACTAGGTGGGAGATAATAGCTATATGGCTGTATTAGAGCTAGTAAAAATATAAAGCTTAATAAATAATTATACTAATTATAACTTTAATTAAAATAAGATTATAATAGCTATCTTTTCTCTTTATATATTTATATAAAGCCTTACTATTAATATATATATCTTTAATATTCTTACTTATATAGCTTATTACTTTTAATTTAATACTAATTTTTAAATAAGCTATATTAAAAATTAAATTATTTTAACTAAATATAATATATATAACTATAATATTAAGTAGTTTTAAATTTATTACTCTTAATATATATATTAAGTTAAGTAAAAAGAGTACTTACTATATATTTAAGCTATTTAAATATAAATAAGTTTAAAGTTTAAATATAAAATAATAAAATTAGTTTATTATATAATATATAAAATAGTTTACTTTATATTCTTATTAATAATTTATATTTATATAAAAATATAATAAATTAATATTAAACCTTTACTTTATATTAAATCTATAATATATAAAGCTAAGTGAAATTAAAAATTAAGCTAGTTTAAGGTTTATTATATCTTTATTAAGCTTCTTATTAAGTTATATAGATATATTAATTTATTATAAATATAATATTATATTTAAAACTTAATATAAAAAGAGAAATATACTAAACTTAGATAAGAGATTAATAATATATAAACTTATAAATAAAAGAGACTTTATAATTATTATAAATCTTTTATTTAGCTAGAGCACATATCTAACTTTATATAAGGGTTTGCTTACTAGCAGGAATATATTAGGTTTCTATATTATTATTCTTAACTAGTAGAGGGTATAGGTTAAAGTGCCTCTATAGTGTTTCTCAAATTATATCTATAAACTGGGTAAGTTTATCATAGTCTTTTTTATAGAGGGCTATATTATAACTACAAACTTAATTATAAATCTTTAATAATATTCTATTTATAATAAATACTTTAAGTAGCTTTAATTAAATTTTAAAATATTTTAAATATATATTATTAATAAAGATATTATAAAGAGATTTATTCTTTCTCTATTTATAATATAGATTTATATAATTCTTATATATATAATATCTTACTAAAAGGTTTACTATATCTTTATATTATTAAAATAAAATAATATATAAATTAGATTTATAAATAATTATATTAAAGATATTATTACTTATAAATCTTAAATATATATTAAAATTACTTTTTAAACTTAGAATTATATTTAAATATTATATTATAATTTAGAGGCTTTAAATAATATAAAAATAAAGCTTTAATATATTTTAAACTTAATTAGTTAATATTAGTTAAATTATAACTATATTTATATTAATCTATAATAATACTCTTAATATTCTTAATACTTTTAATACTTTTAATACTTTTAATACTTTTAATACTTTTAATACTTTTAATACTTTTAATACTTTTAATACTTTTAATATATTTAATATTTATAATACTTATAATACTTATAATGTTTATAATATTTATAATATTTATAATATTTATATAATATATTTAATATATTTAATATTTATAATATTTTTAATACTTTTAATCTAAATTAAGATTTATTAAGCTTTAAAATTTAATAAAGTATTTTTATTATATAGAATAGAAAAAAGTAATTTAAAATAGATAAATAAATAATATTATATAGTCTTTTATAATAAATAAAGTTAATATAGAAATTATTATAGAAAAGAAAAAAGTTATTTTTATTTATAAAAATATAAAGATATTTAATTAATTAAAGATATTTATATAAATAAATAACTTACTTACTATAGTTAAGATTATATAAAATATAGCTTAACTAAACTAAATATAATTATATTTAGCTACTTTTAATATTTAATAAACTTATAATATTACCTTTTTAAAAAAGCTTTATATACTTATTAAATAAATAAATATATATATATTACTTAGTAAATAGATCTATATATTACTTATTATAGTAACTAAATATAAGTAAATATATATATTATTAAATAGATATATATAATATTATATAAATAAATATATTTATTATTAAGTAAATAGATATATATATTATTAAATAGATAGCTATATATACTACTTATTATAGCTATTAAATATAGATATATATATTACTAATTAATTATATATAATATTATATAAATAGATATATATATTAATTATTATAGTTACTAGATATAAATAAGTATATTTTTACTAAATAGATAGATATATATATTACTAAATATAAATAGATATATATACTATTTATAATAGTTACTAAATATAACTATATATATATATTACTTATTATAGTTACTAAGTA